>VMBQ01003871.1:10090-36977 GCA_007657795.1 Dreissena rostriformis
TTAACCCTTTGCATGCTGGGAAATTTGTCGTCTGCTAAAATGTTGTCTGCTAAATTTCTAAAATTAGCATTTTCTTTGATTTTTTTTCAAAGAATACTATCAGAATAGCAAACAGTTTGGATCCTGATGAGACGCCACGTTCTGTGGCGTCTCATCTGGATCCAAACTGTTTGCAAAGGCCTTCAAAATCCGGTTCCAGCGCTCAAAGGGTTATTGTACAAACATGTACTTATGAAACAATAATATAAAAACTTTTGATTTACAAGCACTTAGGGGCTATTTGTACCAACAATTAAGAAGAGAAATAGGCAAGTTCATTTTTAGAAATTTAAGCATGTTTTGCAAATAATGTAATGCAAAGTTTAAGATCAATTGTGTCCACACAAAAAAGTTTAACAGTTTTTTCACACATTTTTGTATCATTTTACCATAGCTAAAAACAGAAAAACATCTGTAAGCCATTTTCTTCGTTGCAAAAACAATTTCACACAAATTTGCATGTGGTGGTCCTTTGCAAAAAAATTCCTAAAGATTCTGTTCCAGCTTGATCTAAACATAGAATAAGTGTCGCAAAAAAAACAACATAATATTTTCTTCTATTCTATTCTATCTATGGCTAGATATTAAAATATATTTACACACATGTTCATAAGGTTGTCCTCTGACAAACTTTTTGAACAAGATGGTACTAAACTTCCATACTTTTTCTCAAACCTGGAAAAGAACCCTTATTGGCATCTTAAGTATCTATTTTTATACCCCCACAAACGAAGTTTAGGGGGGTATATAGGAGTGAGCTTGTCTGTTTGTCTGTCTGTCTGTCTGTCGGTCGGTCCGTATTGGTTGTCCGCTCTCAAACTCAAGTTGTTTTCATCCGATCTTCACCAAACTTGGTCAGAAGTTGAATCTAGATGATGTCTTGGTCAAGTTCGAATATGGGTCATTCCCGGTCAAAAACTTAGTGCGTTTTAAACATTCAGCATGTTGTCCGCTCTCCAATTCAAGTAGTTTTCATCCAATCTTCACCATACTTGGTCAGAAGTTGTATCTAGATGATGTCTTGGTCAAGTTTGAATATGGGTCATGCCGGGTCAAAAACTAGGTCACGGGTCACTTAGTGTGTTTTTACATGCAAAATATTCTGTGTCAATGCATGTGGGGGTATTCGTCACGTCTGTGACAAAGCTCTAGTTTGCATTTTCCCTGGTTGTGTTATATATACATATGAGGCTTACTCTGTGAAAAGGGGGTTTAATACAAGTGTGTGAAGTGTCGACCCAGATTAGCCTGTGCAGTTCGCATGGGCTAATCAGGTACGACAATTTCCGCTTTTATGAGATTTTTTGTTGAAAGAAAGTCTTCTTAGCAAAAATCCAGTGAAGGTGTGCAGTTTAGGTGTGCAGACTGCAAATCGAGTTTAGGTGTGCAGACTGCACAAGCTAATCTGGATCGACACTTTATGCACATGCATTAAACCCCCTTTTCACAGACGGAGGCTCATAAATGAAATTTAAAGTTCTGATATACCCCCTGTCCCCCTGCAGGTGTACCCCGGGCTGATGGTGACCTCGGGCTCCATCCACTGGTTCCTGCATCTTCTCAACCTCCCTGTACACATCAGGGACGTCTGCGTCTTCCTCGCTCCCATATTCAGGTACGCAACACGTGGGTAAACAATTGTGCAAATATGTGTGGGCCGTATGGTTGTTTTCGTCATGTTTTATATTGCTACAATCAAAATAAGCCTATGGCACAAAATGTATTACATGGTAATGTTGCACATTGACTCATCATGATATCAAATACTATATTTACACACCTTAACCCTTTGGGCACTGGAACCGAATTTTGAAGGCCTTTGCAAACAGTTTGGATCCAGATGAGACACCACAGAACGTGGCGTCTCATCAGGCTCTAAACTGTTTGCTATTCTGATAGTGGTCTTTGAAAAAAAAGTGAAGAAAATGATGATATTAGAAATTCAGCAGACGACATTTTAGCAGATGACAAATATCCCAGCATGCAAAGGGTTAAAAAGTCACTGTGTGTCTCAATGTAGATATGATTTCCAATGTGAATATTTGGTAACATCTCACTTGAATTTAAATTCTTAAAGATTTCATTATGTTTTGTGATCAATAAAACATTGACTATTATTTTATGCTTTCTGGTGGTTTTTAGAGAAATGTCAGTGAATTAAAACTAACATTTCACTGTTTCAAACAGTGAAAAAATAACAGTGAAAAATATCGATATTTTACTGTGGAATGACGTCATTTTTATGACGAAATGATGTCATTATTCCAGCGAAATTCTCCAGTTAAACTCTTTCACATTGTCATTAAACGGTGAAAAAAGTATAAAATAAAAAGAAAATTTGTTGGATTCTGTGGAATAACGATTTTTATTCAAGCGTAATCATAGAAAAAAATATATTTTCTATGATCACTCATGAAATAAAATCGATATTCCACCCAATCAAACAAATACCCTCTATTTATTGTGTTTCTTCCGTAGTGGTATGACTGCAGTGTCTGTGTACTTGTTCACCAAGGAGATCTGGTCGACTGGGGCGGGGCTGTTTGCTGCCTGCTTCATTGCAATTGGTGAGTTTGGTTTGTGGTAGTGTGGACTGCCAAATTTAGTCAGAGTTCAGTAAAGTTCAGTCCTTAAGTTCGCATTTCAATTTAATAGTGATTTTGTGTGTGTGCACTCTCTAATGTTAATAATAATAGTTCAGTTTTTTTTGACAGTGTATTAAACAAATTGAATTTGTTGTTAATATATATTTGCAAATCATTTTATTGTTTTAAAGGGACCATTTTCAAGAAATTAACATAAAAAAAGTGTCATTGTCATTGATTATGTACCACATCTGGATCCTTTAATTATTAAGAGAACTTCTTACAGACAACATCCTAAGTTGAACTTTGTTTTTGAAGATTTTTTATGTCCCCCAGTCTTTACTGGGGGACATATTGTTTTTGCCCTGTCTGTTTGTTTGTTGGTTTGTTGGTTTGTTTGCGTCAAACTTTAACATTTGCCATAACTTTTGCAATATTGAACATAGCAACTTCATATTTGGCATGCATGTGTNTAAATTAACATAAAAAAGTGTCATTGTCATTGATTATGTACCACATCTGGATCCTTTAATTATTAAGAGAACTTCTTACAGACTACATCCTAATTTGAACTTTGTTTTTGAAGATTTTGTATGTCCCCCAGTCTTTACTGGGGGACATATCGTTTTTGCCCTGTCTGTTTGTTTGTTGGTTTGTTTGCGTCAAACTTTAACATTTGCCATAACTTTTGCAATATTGAACATAGCAACTTCATATTTGGCATGCATGTGTATCTCATGGAGCTGCACATTTTAAGTGGTGAAAGGTCAAGGTTATCCTTCAAGATTAAAGGTCAAATATATGGGTCAAAATCGCTCAAAAAGGGACATAGTGTTTCACAAACACATCTTGTTATGGGTTAAATTTATTTTTCGAAATATTTTAAGAAATATTCATTGATTTTAAGTGTTTATGGGGCTTTAAAAAAAGTGCATTCAAACTGATATGTGCCATGTGCTTGTTGCTGTGTTTCAGTTCCTGGCTATATATCTCGGTCGGTCGCTGGCAGCTATGACAACGAAGGCATCGCTATATTTGCTCTTATGTTCACATATTATCTTTGGGTAATGCATTCATTCTTAGTTCTTAATGAAATATGCTTATATTGATTCGCTTTTGATAAAACTCATAATATAGATTATAAATTAAAGTTAACATTTTCATTAAGATTTCAAGATTTGATGTGCTATCTTATTTGATTTTTCATTAGTCTTTGAAAATGCTGAAATAAGCATTAAGTAACATAATTTATTAAACTTTTGTGGGCTAAATTCATGGAATACATTGTACAATATTTTTAAAAACTTGTTCATGATTGTATACAGTTTTATGAAGGTTTAGTTTAAAACAAATCATTTGAGCTTGATTGCATCAAAAGCCTTACTATTATTAAAAGCTTTCAAGTGTGTTTCCTGTGTAGTACAAGTATTTGGTGTCTTTTGGGGAGACCTAGAGAACGCTCCCCCAGTGGGGATTGAACTTGTAACCAACCGGTTGCTAGTTAGACAACACATCCACTACGGCATGTTGACCTTTGATTATGAGTAAGGTCTAGTAAGCAACTAAATAATATTTTCTCTGTTGTTTGTTTCAGATAAAATCACTGAAGACTGGGTCATTATATTGGTCAATTTTAACAGCTCTATCATATTTTTACATGGTAAGTCTTGAGAAATAGTTTCATGTTTCATGTTTATTTTGTCCGCTTCTGTGAAACCAATATTATTTGTAGGATGCTAATTTTCTTGGATCAGCTCACCCACAAAATCAAATGATCAACAAACGTAAACATCCAAAGTCTTTATAGCATACATGATACATATCCACACGTTTAAGATTCAGGGAAAATGCCTGATTTTACAGATTCACAAAAATAAATGTCAACACAAATTAAATAGATCAACAGTATATTAGTGTTTCATGCATGCTCATTCATTCTTTCCATATTTGTATGCCCCCAGTAGGGTGGCATATAGTGATCGCACTGTCCGTCTGAAATTCCATCACACTTTGCGTTTAGGTTTCGAAAAATGTGAAAAAAGGGGGCATGTGTCATCCTATTGTGACAAGCCTTGTTTTTATGCTCCCCATATATATATATATGGGGAGCATATAGTTGCCAGTTTGCACTTCCGTTATTCCTTCCTTCCATCACACTTTTGTTATAGTTTCTCATAGGGCCTTCAATATTTTACCAATCTCTTCCATATTTGACATGAAGGTACCTTGCATGGACCTCTACCTTTTGATGAGGTCACTGGGGTCAAGGTCACCGAGGCTTTTAAAAGATTTTCTCAAGGTCACATTTTTTATTAAAAAAATATCACACAATTAACCCATATATCGACAAAGCATCATCGGGGAGCATCCATCAGTTTTACTGATATCCTTGTTTTAATATTGTATAGACAAACTCTTACATTACACTACCTTGATCGGTTGGTTTCAGCTGTGTCAAGCTGAATGACCTGGTTGAATGAAAAACTTAAACTCAAGAATGAAAACTTATTTATAATACTCCAGTTTTTGTACATTTGCAAGTTTGCTTTCTTTTTAAGACAATCATACATTCTGCCTTATGTAAAATCATTGATATTTTTACAATTTTTCTCATCTGAGTCCTGGGACTCAATCACTTGCAAATCTATGAGTCCCCAAATTGAAAGAATGAGTCCAAATATTAAACTTGATTATTAATTTATTAGAAATTTCAATGCATTTTTGGGACTCGCATAATTCAAAACTTTGCATCCCCAGAGGTTTTTGTGAGTCCAGGATGCGGGACTCGCAGGTCAAAAAAATCGCTGTATGTTGGCAAGAAGCGAAATATTGAGCAATCACATATTGGTATTAAAAATGGTATTTTGCAACCTGGCCTTTTCCTGGGGTATCTACAAACCCATAACCAAAGCGAAATGATAAAAAAAAATCCCAATTTGAAACAAAATCCCAATTTGAATTTTGCATTTTCCCAAAATTCACCAACCCGTTCTTAGACTTAAGAATAAAGAATGGTCATAGGCGTAATGAAAATACCTAAGATTGTGCTTATAAACAGGCCTAAAATTGTGCTTATATCATAACCATATTGTTCTAAATTAANTTTTGCAGGTGTCGGCCTGGGGCGGCTATGTGTTCATCATCAATCTCATACCACTGCACGTGTTTGTGTTGATACTCATGGGACGCTACTCCAGGCGTATATATGTTGGTTAGTGCCTCACTAGATCTTCATCACTGCATTTGAAAATACTTAACCGTGATTTTTTTCCCCCCAAAATAACAGCCTCTAACAGGCTGTTCCCCAATGGCAAAAAGTAAAAAAAGCGGTTTCCCAATGGCAAAAAGTAACATTTTCCCCCCAAAATCAGACCAAAATTTCCCTAAAAAGATGCCAAACTTTTCCAATAAACCCAATAATTGGTTTATTGAGTTCATTATACAGTACTTTAAGTCCATTGCACTTTATAATATCAATTTAAGAAAGCACTTAAACATGCACTTATAAAGAATCGGTATCCTGTTATTTATAATTATATTAATAATGTTAAATTTTCCCAATTTCATGGTCTATCATGGCAAAGCTATTTATCCCAATCAAAGAGGCACAGGCTGTAAAATAAAAAGAGAAAAAAAATCACTGCTTAAGATCAGGAGCCTCCATTGGCCTCATTTGGTACAAAAATGAGCCCCTTAGTAATTCCCTTAGTCAGTTGCTTGCAAATTACTGGAATTGAAAAACAAGCCAATTATCTGTACACAGTCTTTTAATTTCTTTAGTAACCCTGTTTTTGTTACCACAGTTAATATTTTTTAATCTTTTAAGTTCAATATATCAGTAGTTAAAATTTGTTTTAAATGCAATCCTTTTACAATTCTTAAAACCTACATTAACAGTATATCCATGTTCATGGATATATATTTATATTATTTTTTTCTGAATTTTACCAAGCTTCCCTATAAATAATCACAAATCATCCAGGGACACATAAAATATCTACCTTTTCTATGAAAAGCAAGTTGTTTTTAATACAATTCTTGTCATAATGCACGTGGTGTAATGGATATGCCGGTGTCTGCCTAGCGACCAGGAGGTCACGGGTCAGATCCCCACTGTGAGAGCGTTCTTTAGAACTCCCGTGTCCTGGTTCTAGGCCCAGGAACTGACTTAAGAGCGTTTCAAATCAGTAGTAAGTACTTTAAATGCAATTGAGCTTAAATAAATTGGCTTCAACTTAAAAAAAATACATTGCACTGTAATAATGCTGATTTATGTTCTATTTTCAGCATATAATTCATTTTTCATCGTGGGCCTGGTACTGTCCATGCAGGTGCCATTTGTTGGCTTCAATCCAATATCTACCAGTGAACACATGGCGTCTGCAGGTGAATAGAGGAAAAAAATTAATGAAAGCTCTGTTCTGGAAAAACTTTGGGCTTATTAAATGCATTTGCCCACAGTGTCGTCCCAGATTAACCTGTGCAGTCTGCACATGCTAATCAGGGATAACACTGCCCGCCTACACTTGCTTTTCGTTAAGAAGAGGCCCATTTAAAAGAAAAATGCCATAAAAGCGGAAAGTGTCATCCCTGATCAGCCTGTGCTGACTGCACATGCTTATTTGGTTTGACGCTTAAGGCACATGCATTAAGCCCCGTTTTCACAGAACAAGGCTCAGTGTTATTAGACACAGCTAGTAAGTTCATAAGCAAGAGGTAGTGAAGTGGACGCCAAATGGTTTTCATCTGTTTAAGAGCGCTTGAGAATAAAAACAATATTGTGGGTACCATCCTGCCCAGCCAAATAACTTGAGTGGGGGTTTATCTTGAACAAATCAGCGTTTTTCCTCTATTTAAAGTTGTTATCCCATTTGAAGTAAAAAAATCTCTAGTTTGAGAAGAAAATAATAAAAAAAGAAAGCTTTTATTTGAATTTATACTTGATTAGTATGCACTGTAGTTAAAAAATTATTTTTTGACCTTAAAACATGTAAATAATAAAAAAAAACGCCTAATTGCTCAAAGGTTTATCATTTGTACATTTAAGTGTAAGAATTCCCAATTATGCTGATAACCATGCTTATTTATCAATTTGACTGACACTGGTAAAGTTGCCAAAGTGGTGAGAAAAATGCTGCATATAGTTAATACGCATTAAATCCCTACCTCTTATTCAAGAAGTCAAATGTCAGTAAATAGTAAAATTATGTGCACTAAGTACTGGTAAAACATATTATCTGTGAAAAGAGTTAGGTCTACTGACCGCTATGATGCAACAGAAAAACTGTTGACAAAGGTGAAAAATGCAAACCAAGAAAACAAAACAAATTCAGTGGTTTTTCTGCTATTTAAAAATTACTGTAAAACCGATCCGATCCTTAAGGAAACAGACCCGATCTCTAACCAAAATTGTAAACAAATTTTTTAGAAAAAAGTGTCTAATGATTATATCTAAATTTTGATTTCATAAACATCTAACAAAGTAGATAACTGTAACTTTTCCTGTGAATAACATTTTTTTCCAAAATGGCCAGGAAAAGGCCTGATGTGTCAATATTGGTTGATATAAAAAAAATCCCAATTGGTTCCATTTTGTTGATAGAAATTCCCAAATTTGCCATTTTATAGATTTAAAAAATCCCACTTTGACCACAATCCTTATCCCAAATTGGCTGGAAAACCACTGAAATTACTATCCACTTACACAATGTTTCCCATGACAGGAGTGTTTGCCTTGCTAAATGCCTACAGTCTACTGAAGTACATCCAGTCGTTCCTGACTAAGGCCGAGTTCAAGTTCTTCTTCATCGTGGCTGTAGGAGCAGCGGCGGGGGTCATATTCCTGGCCGTGGTTGGATTGACCTGGGCAGGCAAGTGGTGCTCTGTGTGTGCAGGGTATGAGCCACGCTCTGTGATAATGGGGCTCAATGCATGTGTGTAACATGTCGTCCCTGCAGGCGTGTGCACCAAGTGTGGCCCAGATTAGCCTGTTGAGTCTGCACAGGATTATCAGGGTTGACACTTTCCGCTTTTATAAAAATTTTCGTTAAAACAAAGTCTTCTCAAAACGAAAATCAAGTCTAGGCAAAAAATGGCGTCCCGGATAAGCCTGTGCAAACTTCACAGGCTTATCTTAAACGACACTTTCTACACATGCATTAAGCCCCTTTTTTAGCTCCACTGGCCAGAGGCCATGGTCCTGTGCTTGCGTGCGTCCGTGCGTTAACTTTTTCTTTAAATATCTTCTTCTCCTAAACTAAAAGTCCAATTCTGATAAAACTTCTAACAAATGTTCCTGGGGTGAACCTCCTTCAAATTTGTTCAAATTATGCCCCTGGGGTCAAATTTGACCCTGCCCCGGGGGTCACAAAAATGAACATATGCTTATATAAAGCCTATTTTGTGCAAACTTTAAAAATCTTCTTGTCCATAACCGTAGGGCCTAGGTCTACCAAATTCGGTATGTAGTGACATCTAATAGTTCTCTACTTTGTTTGTTCAAATTATGCCCCTGGGGTCAAATTTGACCCTGCCCCGGGGGTCACACAAATGAACTTACACTTAAATAAGGCCTATTTTTTGCAAACTTTAAAAATCTTCTTGTCCATAACCGTATGGCATAGGGCTACTAAATTTGGTATGTAGTGACATCTAATAGTCCTCTACCAAGTTTGTTCAAATTAAGCCCCTGGGATCAAATTTGACCGTTCCCCAGGGGTCACAAAATTGAACATATGTTTATATTGGGCCTATTTTGTGCAATCTTTAAAAATCTTCTTGTTCATAACCATTGGGCCTATTTCTACCAAATTTGGTATGTATTAAAATCTTTAAGTTCTCTACCAATTATTTTCAAATTATGCCCCTGGGGTCAAATTTGACCCTGCCCCGGGGGTCACAAAAAAGGAACATATGCTTAAATAAGGCCTATTTTGTGCAAACTTTAACAATTTTTTTGTTCATAATTTTAGAGTCTAGGGCTACTAAATTTGGTATGTAGTGACATCCAATAGTCCTCTACCGAATTTGTTCAAATTATCCACCTGGGCTCAAATTTGACCCTGCCCCGGGGGTCACAAAACTGAAGCGATACAGGGCCATCATGGCCCTCTTGTTTTCAGATTGTGGCTCGTATCTATCAGAAACATGTGGTTGTTGTAGCATAATTATTAATTTCTTGTGTCAAAAAGTGTTGTGTCAAAAAGAGTGGTTATATAGGAATGTATGAATTCTTATTCATGTCAATATGGAACGGAATTACCATATTGGATAAATATTATGTTTGTAGGAATAAGATTTCTTGAAAATGTAAATCCCGTTTTTATTTTGCCAGTTACTGGTATGTTATACTGGTTATTTTACTGGCAATAGAGGCTTTATTTCACCTTCTTTATTAAGCTGTCAGTTTCATTGCTTCATTCATATAGAGGTCACTATTTTGTTTTATGGGCCATTTTTTGTTTCACCATCTGTATAAAGCCATTTGTTTGACAGGCTTCATTCATGTAGTGGTCACTGGTTTGTTGCACTGCCCATGTTTCACCGTCTATATTAAGCCATTTGTTTCACAGGCTTCATTCACCCGTGGAGTGGCCGCTTCTACTCCCTATGGGACACGGGCTATGCCAAGATCCACATTCCCATCATAGCATCGGTCTCTGAACACCAGCCCACCACCTGGGTCTCCTTCTTCTTTGATCTTCACATCCTTGTGTGTGCGTTCCCTGCTGGAGTCTGGTACTGCATCAAGGAAGTCAATGATGAGAGAGTTTTCGGTAAGTTTTGCAGTGTTTTTTTCACCATTTTGGGAATTGGTTTGGGTCCCTCTGGATTGGGAAAAATCATGGCGTTTTGACTAAAATTCGGAAATAAGTGTTTTTGTTATTTTGTTGACAAATGCTTCGAAATTGAGAATAAAAGTGTTTTCAATACTATATTTACTAAGGTTCGCTTATACAGCTGGATTGGAACTTAATGTTCCGATCTAAACAAATAAATTACTTTCAATTTGGAATTTTTAGGTCCCAATTGGGAAAAATATAAACTTTTTTCCATTGAATTTGAACGAAAAAAAACTCTTAGTTTTGTGTATGCAAAAGTTTTTAAAATGTGTTTTCAATATTTAGTGGTTGATGAATAAAGTCATCTTTTTATGTAAAGGTACAAATTTTACTTGATTTTTAAATAGTTATTTCATGATATAAGATCAGGGATGGAGATAAGCAGAGCCTCCTAGACTTTCTAAGAAAACATATTTTCTCTGTATAATTTTTGTTACCTTCTGATATGAAGTACAGGGGGGTATACTGGAACATCCGTCTGTCTGTCCGCAGACCAAAACTTGTCCAAATATTGTCTCATTCAATTTTTTTAAATACAACATTCAAACTTGCAAGCATGGTTCCTTGTGATATGAAGTTGTGCATATGTGATTTTTATCATCCTACTTAAAACATTACAAAAGTCCTGTCCCTTTTTATGTCCACCAGTATATACTGGGGGACATATTGTTTTTGCCCTGTCTGTTGGTCTGTTGGTTGGTTGGTTTGTTTGTTTGTTTGCGCCAACTTTAACATTGGCCATAACTTTTTCAATATTGAAGATAGCAACTTGATATTTAGCATGCATGTGTATCTCATGGCGCTGCACATTTTGAGTGGTGAAAGGTCAAGGTCAAGGTCATCCTTCAAGGTCAAAGGTCAAATTTATGGGTCAAAATCGCTCAAAAGTGGACATAGTGTTTCACAAACACATCTTGTTAAACTTTATTTCCTGATTCCAGTGGTATTGTACGCCATATTTGCGAGCTACTTTGCTGGTGTGATGGTGCGCCTGATGCTCACGCTGACCCCTATCGTGTGTGTGGGGGCCGCCATCGCCTTCTCCAGGGTGTTCGAGATCTACCTGAAAGACGACTCACCGAAACCCGAGCGCAAAGACTCCACGGACTCAACAGAGAAACAGACTGATGGCAAATACTATGACAAGGTGGGGAAACATTTAAAATTGCTGTTGGTGTTTTTATTAGGGATGGCATCGAATACCTTTATCGGTATTCGAATATTCGCAAATCCATTCAATCGAATATTCGAATGTTGGCATTAAACGGCTGGATTGTTTTAACTTCTATTACTCAGTTTCGTACCCAGTAGGGATATTAAATATAAATTGACACAGAAATACAATTGAATATACAATTGTTGTGTTGAGAAATAGAAAGAAAATATAGCTTAATTGTAAAAAACAAACTTTGAAAAAGCCTATTAAGGCGAAATATATCAAAAAGAGTGAAACTTGTTCTGTGTTAACTTCCATTGTTTTATTAGTTATTTCCGTTTGCCGAATATGAGGATGTTTATTAACGTTGCTATCGAATAATTGTTTCGCTGTCGGCTAATACTTTGACCGATACTGTAATCGGGCACAAATAGAATGAAAAACATCATGTAATTGAATTTTATTTTTATTTGAAATTTTAAAGTAACGATAGCATGTACGTTTATATAAAGAAGGTTAAGAAACATATCAATAAGGCATGCAAAGTACACCAAATATTCAAGAACAAATATAAGGAAAAACATCATGTCATATAATTTTATTTTTATTTGAAATTTTAAAATAAAGATATCATTTACGTTTATAAAAATGTACTTTTTGAATTTATATAATTTGTTAAATTTGAGTAATTCACATATTTTAATGTCTGTTCAAACTGTGATCACAGAAACCAAATTATTATTAGCCAGTCAATTGAAGTCCTTAATTGACACCTAATTGACAAACAACAGTTCGGGCCCTTTCTTAGAGTGTGTATATTGCGCAATTTGAGTAATTCACACATTTTTATGGCTGTTCATACTTTGATCACAAAAAACTTAATTATTATTCGCCAGTCAATTAAAGCCGTTAATTGGCACCCCATTGACAAACACCTTAGAGGGTGTATATTGCATTGCGCAACCAACGCTGATACGGGCCGCTTTATCAGTTTGACACGAAGAACGTCACATCAAACATGTTAATCGCAAATGATTTCGGGTGCCAATTAGTAAGCGGCTCGCAGGTCATTAAATATAAAGGGCAGTTACGTTTGAAAAAAATAATAAAAAAAATTGCAAATATGTGAATATCAATTCTGTTATTCGAATACTGACCATTCAATCGAATATTCGAATAATTTTGCCATCCCTAGTTTTTATGCCTCAGTGATAAGAAGAATCATATTAGATCTTTAAGCATTCAGTGTATGACTCCACAGATTCTCAAGAGAAACAGACTGATGGCAAATACTATGACAAGGTTGGGTCAAATTTATGATTGCAGTTAGCATTGTTATGCCTTGGTGATTAGGGGAATCATGTTGGGGCGTTAAGCATTTAGTATATCTACTGTCCTTTATGGGTTTATTGGTGCATCCATTTTTAGCTCTGCTATTCACAGAATAATCCGAGCTGTACTACTCATCCAAATGTCTGCATCCGCACTGTGAAATGCTTGTGGTTATTTTAATGTGAATCATCTTCATCTGACTGTTTCTACTACAATTATTTGGGGAAAATCGCTTTGTTTTGACTCATATTGGGAAATTGATGTTGTTTTTTTACTTACAAATACTTTAATATTGAAAATTTAAAATGTTCATTTGCAGGTTGGCAAGGCAAAGAAAGACAAGAAGGAGGAGAAGCCTAAGGAGAAGGACGCTCTGGGCATCAACGTTAAGTCCATCGTGGTCATCGTGCTGCTCATGGTGCTCATGTTGTTTGCAGTCCACTGCACCTGGGTCACATCCAGTGCATACTCCAGCCCTAGCATCGTACTTGCCTCGTACAACAATGATGGGTAAGAGGGATGGTTAAGTGATTATGATTGATTTTTTGATAATTTTTTTCGTTCACTGCACCTTGGTCAACTTAATTGGGTACTCCAGCCCTAGCATTGTACGTGGGATGGTCTAGTGATAAAATCTTTTCGCTGTTCACTGTACCTGTGCCACTTCTAGTGCGTATTGTAGCCTTAGCATCGTACTGTCCTCATACAACATTGGCGGGTAAGAGGAATGGTCTAGTGATAATGATTAAAACTGCTTTAGTCATCCACTGCATCTTGGTCAACTTTAGTATGTACTGCAGCCCAAGCATTGTACTCGCCTTGTACCACAAGTACATGTATTTTAGTGACCGGTTGTGAAAACCAGAGTCATAGAAGTAGCATTGGCTTCAATCCATCATACACGCACTGCACCTGGGTCACATCCAGCCCATACTCTAGTCCTAGCAGTAATGTGAATAATTAAAGAGTATCAAGTACAGTTATTACAGTTGGATACCCTCATTTGTAGATCAGGTGATTCATTTTGGTGACTTTTTTTCGGACATCCAGATTTTCACACATAAATACTTATTATAAATGACATTGGCTGGTCTAAAAATAGTATTCAGGCTACAAAGACTCTTCTGATTGATAATATAATAAATATACTGAGCGCTTTAGTCCTTATAGCATTTTGGGCATGATTCACTTTCTTAATTATAATGATAAATGTAAGAAATTTGCAGCAGGTTTACGTTACCTGTTCATCTGAAAATTCCCTCCTTTCTCCCTTCTGAGAATGCTCATCTTGATGGTGATGGGAAGTGATGAAATTTAGTATCTAAATCATTAAATTAATCTTTAATTAGTTTCCAATTTGAACATTTGTAAGCAGGCATCCGTTCTGGTCTCTTAACACAGTTTTGTTTACCCATCTTTGGAAAAAGGGCCTTGGCCCCCTCATTTTGTGAAACAATGAGTCGGGAACTGTTCAAAATTGTGAAACAATGAGTCGGGAACTGTTCAAGATTGTGAAACAATGAGTTGGGAACTGTTCAAGATTGTGAAACAATGAGTTGGGAACTGTTCAAAATTGTGAAACAATGAGTTGGGAACTGTTCAAAATTGTGAAACAATGAGTTGGGAACTGTTCAAAATTGTAAATAAAATGAGTTGCAAACATTTTAAAATTGTGAAAATTTGAACCTCTCTTAACTGTGAAAATTTGAGTAACAAACTTCTCAAATATGTGAAAAATAGCCATTCTCTAAAAACCTGTAACAATTCATGATTGTTCCTGTGTAGGAGTCGTACAATCCTGGATGATTTCCGTGAGGCGTACTACTGGCTGCGAGAAAACACAGAGGACAAGGCCCGCGTCATGTCATGGTGGGACTACGGATACCAGATAGCGGGCATGGGCAACAAGACCACACTCGTCGATAATAACACTTGGAACAACAGCCATATCGCCTTGGTAGGTCACCAGGGATTTTCATTGAAGCAGAATACTGCTTTTTGATGGGAGCATTTAGCAATTTTTTATGTTTGAGTCTAGCAATGTGGGCTGCATCATTTTGATGCACTTGTTTTTATCAGCCATCTTTAAAAGCACTTTAAAATTATAGTTTCATGACATATGTTTATTAATTTGTTATTCTCCCTCTCCCTTACTATTTTACTTACCATCTCCCCCTTCCTATCACTCTTTACAAAATTACTATAGAATCATCTCAAACATCTATTTTCTGGTAACTTTTTTATGCATTAAAAGTGAATATATTTGATACTCAAGTATATACAACTGACCAAATTGAATACGTTTCATAATATGTATAATCATGTATGTTGAAATTGAGATGCATGTTTAAAATTAATAAAACTAAACACTGGTTGTTTATCAGGTGGGCAAGGCGATGTCTTCCAATGAGAGTGCAGCCTACGAGATAATGAGAGCCCTGGACGTGAACTACGTGCTTGTGATATTTGGAGGCGTCATCGGATACTCTGGCGATGATATCAACAAGTTCTTGTGGATGGTCCGAATTGCAGAGGGTGAACATCCTAAAGATATCAGAGTAAGTCACATCAAGTGCAAGATCTATGATTGAATACCATTAAGAATTCTGTCAGACTTCAAAATTTGTACTATTTGGTGTCCGTGTTTTTTTTCTTATACTACTACATATTCCCGTATTCAATCGAAACTTCAAATATGTTTTGGGGGCATTAGATAAGGTCACAGAAACTTGTACATCATGCAGAGTAATCCAAACATTCCTGAGTTATGTGTCATTGAACTTGAAGCATCAAATGTTCTTTGCTTGTGGAGCAAATTACTTTCTCATGCGCTTGAATTTAAAGGTGAAATTTGTCATCATTGTGAAATGTAGATGTACACAATTTTCACACTCAATGATTCTGAATTTTGTTCCCTTGAGTTTAGACTGTGATAAAGTGGTTATTTTTAGACGGGTTTGTGGGTCACATGTTCTACTTTTAAGAATGTTGTTCTTTTATGTACTTTGACTTTAACCGTTCATTTTGAAAATTAAATTACTGTCACTAGTAGTCATTGAGTAACTGTCTATTTCATTACTAATATGTTAGGCATCAAACCATCTTTTTCGATGAACTTATGTTGTCTTATGTGCCTGTTTTATTTAAATTTTGATGCAAAATGGCATACAAGTTATTTTTCAATTGATGAGTGTATAACTGTGTTGTTCAAGTGTAATGTTTTACAAGAAAAATAAAAAAAATCCATGCATCAAACAACACTTTGTCTGCATCTTCTGTTTATTCTATTTTCGCAACTGGTTTAGTGGTCCTTAAATGAGATATGTGCTGCGCATGCCAATCAGTGTGCTGACACAATATGGCAGACGTGGTTCGCTAATCATATTTTTGATTCTTTTACGCATTATTAGTGTGTGACACTTAATATAATTAGCTTGTAGTGAATCATGATACATTTATTCACACCTGGATTTAAAGTGTTGGTCTACTTCCGTTTATTACTTATTACACTAGAATCCTGTACATGCTTCTATTTTCCAGGAGTCGGACTATTTCACACCCCAGGGAGAGTTCCGTGTGGACTCCGCTGGCTCCCCCACACTCCTCAACTGTCTCATGTACAAACTCTCCTACTACAGATTTGGCGAATTACAGGTATTATTGGAAAAAAGAACTTTGGTTTAACTAGGAAATTGAGAACTTACAATTTTCTTAATGGGGGAAAAACCTTATCGCTAAATAGCCTGTAAACAGAAAAAAAGAAGAGTTTGAATAAGTTTTATATGAAAGTTTGAAAAAGTTTTATATGAATGTAACAGATAACTTTAATTTCACCCTAAATTTGGCAAAATACTTAAAACAGGTATGCAATACCAAATTTGTTATCAAACAAATTTTTCATTTTCATTAATATTATCAAGTTAACATGTTTGTTTTTTTAATGATCAACACTAAATCTGACCATATGTACTAGTCTTAAACAAAAGTGTGGTGTCTACATGATTAATCTTGAATGAAATGCTAATAAACATAATTTAATAAATATACAGCATAAGTCATTTTAGCATGTGGCAATTAAAATATAAACCTAACATTTAAATCCTACCTTTATTTGACATACTCACTAGTGTAAAAATCAAACTATTAACACATAACAATGTGTTTTTGTTTGGTTAAATTTAGTCATTTAAAAAGCTCATAGATGCTCTCCATTTGTAGACAAAATTGTCTGTTAAGTTTTAAAAATCCTATATTTATTTATTTATTTTGGGGAAAAAAAAACATTTTCAGCTAGCCTGTCTGCTATGACAGAGCAATCCATGGGTTTTAGTCATGTTTTTGAAAAATTGGCTATATTCTATATAAAAAAATCATTTCAGTTGGATTTCCGCTCACCCGCCGGTTACGACAGGACCCGAGGGGTGGAGATCGGCAACAAGAACTTTGACTTGACCCACCTGGAGGAGGCGTACACGTCGGAGCACTGGCTCGTCAGGATCTACAAGGTCAAGGACTTGGAGAACAGGGAGGAGATCACTCCAACCAAACCGGTCAAGAAATCCAGCAAGAAGGCGTCACAAAAAAAGGTATGGAAGTTACATTGCAATTTAGTTAGTTTAAACCTATTTTTTTAGCTCGATTGAATGGAAAGCATATGGCCTATATGAAACGCTATAGAGCCCGTTTCCTGGGACTTAGAACCAGTACTTGGTGTCTATGGGGGTGTCTAAAGAATGCTCCCACAGTGGGGATTGAACCCGTGACCTCCTGGTTGCTAGGTGGACACCATATCCACTACACCACGGCGACCTTGTTGCAATTTAGTTGAGATTATCAGTCTTTGAAATAAGCAGTTTAACCAAGTGAGCCGGAATTTTAATATTATTTCTTGAGACCAAGAAAATATTACAATCTCGCCTGAGCTTTCGGGGTTGTGCTGATTATATAATGTTTGCTTCATAGTGTGGTGCATATTGTAAAATAGGGGCAGAGGAAAGTACTTATTGTGACACTGTCATATGCACGAGTGTGATTATTAATGTTCTCAGATAACTGCCCTTTTGGGATTGTAGGTTATTTCTGTTGTCAGCTTATTTTCTCCTATGCAGGGTTTTCCACAGGCCTTTAAACAGTCCCTCTCCGGGGCGCTTGAATTTTGAAATCAGAGTCCGCAGGGCGCCTGAAAATTTTCCAATCAGTGTATATTTTTCAGTTACTGCAACTAGCAATTCTTAAGATCAAAGCGATATCGACTTCGCCGAAAATTGTGAGAGCCGATTTCCGACCCTCTGTCAATTACGTCACGTATCTCTTTACCCAACTAAAGCCCGCCTAAAGACGGAGCGTCGCTGTTTTTGAAAATCAATATTGGCCAATGAAAGCCCACGCTTTGAATGAGTGACCGCACTCAAGGCAGGCACTACCTGTAATTAAATCATGCAGACGACTCGTGACGTACATGCCACAGAAATCTTGGTCAGTTTCTTAGAAGACTGATGATGGCAACCGGCGGTAATCCTCGTGGAAGTTGTTCATTTCATGCATAATACTGCAAAACATTTACTCGACTCGTAAAGCGTTTTAACAAATTATCGTTGAATTCATAACGCAACTGTTAATGTGTTGTTGAAATCTCAAATGAGCATAATTAANTTCCCGCTAAAAATGCAGCGTTGAAGCAATTTTTTTCCATTATCTCTTTAAGAATTGGGACGTAGAGGTATGATAAACAGAAAAACAGGCTACTGCCTGATCTTTTTGTTATATATTAGGCTCTGCATGAATAAAATAATGACTTGGCAAGCCTTGATGTTATTTTATTTTAAGCCTCGTCTGATATACTACAAAACGATCAGGCAGTAACCTGTTATTCTCTATGATCAGGCAGTAACCTGTTATTCTCTATGATTGTAATTAAGTTTGTTTTATTAAAAGAGAAATTACAGGGCCTTTTCAGGGCAATTGATTGCCTTTGTTTGTCCAATAACTTGTTCACAAATGTTAAAACATGATGTTGTAATATGTGTTCGTTTTCTAACTTCATTATGGAGTGCGTATATTTTTAAGCCAAAGTGTGAATTTTCTGTTTAATCCATTAAACAAAGTATACATGTATTGTTATTTTTGTGTATGGAAACATGCATTCTGTTAAGAATTTCATAGCACAATAATTTTGGTGTTTGTAGTATTGACAAAAATATCTACCCGTGAAGCAACTTTGCTTCTGGTTTCTTGCATGAACTTGTCATGTTATTCTTTTGTGGCCTGTGTTGGAATCATGTCTAGACTTTGTAAACTCTTTTGAAAATGGGGTATTCACTTAAAAACTGTTTTTGTTAAGGTGTTTTACTCCGTTTTTGAGGTTATTACCGCAATCATTAAACACAATTGATTGTTCATCTTAGTTTAAAATATTTTATGTATGTTCATGAACCTGTTATAAAAATACAGCATATTATCAAAGCCTTGTTACTTATAGTTCCTTCTTGATAAATTAGGTTCTAAATCTCCCAAAATTACATTATTTTGATATTGCAATCCTGCTAACCATTGGTGCATGGCTTTACCTCTAGTCATTTCATTGCATTCTTTGGTTTTACCATCATTACAGCTGGCAAGCTGATATTTCTGTTAATGTGAAGAGTATATGTATTCAGTGCCGGATTATCACCATGGAGGCACATAGGCAGTAAAACTTTTGGGGCCCACGCCCTAGGCCCCTAGTTGGCCTAGTGCCTAGTAAAACGCCAGTGCCCAGTTGATTTCACTCTTTTAAATTAGGTAATTCATCAAGGGAATGACCCAGAGTAAAAGAGCACTATGTTGAATTTTACTCCATTTTGAGCCCCCTAAAGAACATCTTAAAAACAAAATCACCAGCAAAACAATAGGGTTTTGCAAATAATAAATCATTATCACTTGTAAAGACAATATCAAGCCTTTAATTGGAACATAACATTGCTATGAAATCATTGGTTTTGTTAAGTCATTAGATTAGGCTAAATAAGTAAAAAAAAGATTCTTTCGTTACGGTGTCATTGGGCCTCTAAAAGTCGCGGGGCCCATAGGCAGGTGCCTACCCTACCTAATGGGTAATCCGAGACGGTATGTAATTCATAGGATATAAATCACATTAAGGAAACTTGTGTTTTGGATTACTTTGGTATAATTGTCAGATATAAATTGAACATTATTTGAAGGCAACTCTTTTGTGGAAGTCTAGAGACATTTAACCCATTTATGCCTAGTGGACTCTCCCATCCTTCTAAATCGGATTAATTTATTTCCAAAATTAGAGATGTCTGGTATATTTATTTCTATTTTTAGAATATTTCTCACAGAAATTCCTTTAAGCAAACAGCGTAGACCCTGATGAGACGCCGCATTATGCGGCGTCTCATCTGGGTCTACGCTGTTTGCCTAGGCCTTTTTTGTAGACGCTAGGCATAAATGGGTTAATCACACTGTTTGTGTACATAAAGTGCTTTTACTGTGTTTTAGTTTTGATTTATATCACTGTTCAATGGCTTTGAAATCATGATGTAACATGTATCATAGCTACACTGATACTTGCTTTATGAGCATATCTTGAATTGTAATGTTACACGCCTTTTGTGCATTTTACGAAAGCTAGTGTTATGCTTGCCTTTGCATTGAAATTATGTTATGTATTTCTTACACACTCAGAAAATGAACTCAACAAATTCAGTTCTTTAATTTTTATCCCCCGCCAGAGGCGGAGGGATATTGTTTTTGCGTTATCCGTCCGTCTGTCAGTCTGGAACACTTGTGTCCGGAGCCATATCTTGGAAGTGCTTCCGCGGATTTCATTGAAACTTGGTATGAGTATATATATGGATAAGACGATGATGCATGCCAAATGGCATTGTACAACATCTGTTAATAACGGAGTTATAGCCCTTTGTATCTTGAAAAAATGCTTTTTACTATAGGCACTTTTGTGTCCGGAGCCATATCTTGGAAGTGCTTTAGCGAATTTCATTGAAACTTGGTATGAGTATATATATGGATAAGACGATGATGCACGCCAAATGGCATTGTACAACATCTGTTAATAACGGAGTTATGGCCCTTTGTATAGTAGTACGTTCATCCGTCAGATTTGCACCCATCCTTAAACAAAATATATGTTGCGGGGGATATCAATTCTACGAATTTGCTTGTTGTACAAGAATTCTGATTTTTCTAAGTACTTCCCCAGCTACAATTAACAGTTTGTTCTTCTCAATTTATATTTGTATGTTTCATGAAAAGTAGATGAATTCCGCGCGTCTAAAATTTGAAGAGTTCCGTTTTGAAACTTCAGTTCATGATAATTTGAATGATATTGCTTGCATCTTCCACCACACCACACGCTGTATGGAGTACACGAGAAAAATTCAATGCTGTAGAGTTTTTAAAACAAATTCAATTATCCCTAAAGTACTTTTCTTTATCGGTGTGGTGTCTGTTAATTCTTTGTATGAAATAGTGGTAATATTTTGTTGGGAGACCTTGTACGATAGTAAATGTTGACAGTAGAGCTAATTTGATATTGCAGATGTCTGCTTGCTTTCTACACATTTTAAATAATTGAGACATTCCATTACGCCTTTGTATCATTTTATATTTTCGTTTGGTAATTTGACTGGAGAGAAAATACATGTCTATAGCATTTTTAAGTGGGTCGAAATAGTAATGTGTATAACTACAATAGAAAATGCTAATATTGTTAGCTTGTTTTACTTGCTTTGTTGATATTAAAACCTTTGTTTGACAGGAAATTGCTTTTATTTGATATCTTGGACCAAAAATGTATAATGCAGATTTATTTTATATAATCATTGTTTTCTAGTAACATTTCATGGCTTTTCCTCTGCATCATTTGGAAGGTGAGAACATTTATGATATTGGACTGGATGTGTTGTCTGCATGGGATAAGAGAGATAATACATTTTCCTTACTGATGCGTTTTCCGTACTGATGTGGTAAATGATTGTACTACTTCGTATATGAAACAAAGTGAATAACACTGACCATTTAATTGTTGAGAATTAAAATGTGAAAAGGTTAATTGTATTATTTTGTTTGTCATATTTAAAGATAGAGTGCCAAGTGAACTCTCCCATCCTTCTAAATTGGATCAATTTATTTCCTAAATTAGGGATGTCTAGTATATTGATTTCTATATTTAGAATATTTCTTACAGAAATTCCTTTAAGCAAACAGCGTAGACCCTGATGAGACGCCGCATCATGCGGCGTCTCATCTGGGTCTATGCTGTTTGCCAAGGCCTTTTTTCTAGACGCTAGGCATAAATGGGTTAAGGTTATACTGGCTCACTCCATCAGCAGTGTTCTGATCCCTTGAGATCACTTGTGGATGGTATCTAGCTTTCTTATTCAGGACTGCACCACATAAGTTTGTGTTATGTCCGCATCATAGCTAGTGTGCGTAGAGTTTGTGCACAGTAATTTGTCAATACAAATCAAGATAACTGTGTGTTGAAGGTGTCCTTTCACTCGTTTAGACAATGGCTGCCCTTTCAACGTCCTAGATATTTGCAATACACCAATGACTTTTCAGCGTATGTTAAATCACTTATTGCACATATCATAACATACATGGAAGATTCTGATTTTTTAAACAAGATTTATTAACAACCTGCTTATAACTTGTTAAAATTAATCTTTAATTATGTCTCCAGTACTCTGCAGTCTGCACAATGAGGCTCTAAGTCTAATCATGTATTGACATTTTAAGAGTAATGGGGAACAAGGTTTATTTTTAACAGGAAGTAAAAAAATAACAGGGCCCATATTTACCAACCCATTCTTAGACTTGAAAATAAAGAATAGAAATACAACCAAAAAACAAATACGTTCAGTGTTTGAATATATATATAGACTACCATTGGTGATAACAGAATATTCAACATGAAGAATGAATAAGAAAGAGGCAGTTAATGCCAAGTTTGTGTCAAAATATAAGTAATTCTTGAATATTCCTATTTAAAGAATATTCTGTATTGCAAGACTTCAATTTTTCAGTGAATATGTGCAAAGCTCTTTCAACCTTGAAATAAAACAAAGGAATGAAAACAAACACCATAGTTTTCAGTCATACTTCATTCAACAAATATTACAAGTTGATTTCAAACAAGTAGAAGCAATCACACAATCAAAATTATTCTTAAAACAAATTAAAACCTTTACATGTCAAACACTACTAGCTGTTGACAAAATGTATGCGCCATCTTACAACAAATATACATGTAGTGACAAATAAAATTATCCAAGAACATATAATATGTATATCTATTTAAAATGGAATTAAGTTAATACAATGTTTTGAACATTTTGAAACATGCAATAATAATACGGTTATTTTGTAATCATCATATTGAAAACCATTTATATACCTTTTTACTTCAGAGTTTATCACTTAAATGTGTTTGTTCGTATGTTTGGAGTAAAAGTGTTATAACATTAAAATGGGCTCATCTTGAAAAAAAAACAACTGAGGTGCAAGATTGTACACACACAATTCAAGATATCTTTTCACTAGACAAATGTCTATAACAATCCTTCCTCACAAAGTTTAAGTGCTTTTCTTGTTCAGCTGACAAATGAGTGGAATGAAATCACTGCTGTGGAATCTTGCACTTAAGCAAATCTCACATTGCAAATGTGTAGTTAGTAACGACAAAGCAAGCAACAATAATACAAGAACAACTTAATTTGTCACTGCAAGACAGGACAAAGTCTCATGTTTAATAAGTGAATAACAATTTGTAAATATAAAAAGTGGACACAAAAATGATTATAGAATAAAACAATATAAATTCATTTGACGTTTTCATCAAGCACATGAATGTATTAATGACTAATAAATCAAGCACAATAAAAAAGGTTAATGAAATAAGGAAAAAACCCATGACAAGGATAATTAAACTGAACCTTAAATTTAACCATCTTACACTTCCCTACAAATCCTTAAATACCTTACCATCTTTGTCCGCACAAACTGAAGAGAACGCAAAAGGTTACCTCTATACTTAAGGTGCCTTAAAATAAACTGGTCACAAACACATCAAGACAACCTCAATAAGCGAAAAAAATCATGTCCATTTCTCAAAATACCAAAAAACATGCAATTAAAGTAAACAATCATAAAAATGCATATGAATATAACCATGAATAACCCAAAAAAACTTGAAGAACAAAATATAAGCAATTTCTAAAAAATAAACTAGGATATAAACAACAAAAATGTGCAATAATTTTCAAGATTCTGCTGACACTGTGATTTTAAATTGCCACACCTTCATTCCAATTCAACCAGTATTGTGCCAAAGGCAACGGACCAATTCACAAGTATTTTTGCCATGAGAAAGGACATACGATTGCTGGTTCTTGTATCAGAGATATTTCTGCATGGAGAGCATAGTATCTTTAAATGATGAGCGATTTCCTTTGTATAGAACATAAAAGTGGTACAAGTATATTTTATCTACAAAATTTGGACCCCTCTTTATTAAGTACCGGTAGTCAAAAAAGTACAACCGCAATTTGTATGATGTATGTATCAATTCCTTACAACATGCACAGCATTTTAACATTTTTTTGATATGTATGGCAGACTTAAATCACAGGATAAGCAGTACCTTAAATGTGTTAGTAATCAATAATATGCTACATAAAACAAACACTACTAAGCTTTTAACATCCATATGTGTTTCTGTTTTGTTTCTATTGAACATGCTTGGATATAACAAAATAAAAGCTCCATTCAAAATTCAAGTTAAACTCAAGCTACACAGACCTGTTCCGTCTGATTTGTCAAAATGTATCCAGTCAGTTATTAAAATGAATACTCCATAAAATTATAATGAGTTAATTAATATCATTACTATGTTAAAATCCTTTTTTTGTTTTCCTTTTTTATGAAGACGAATGTAAAGTCATATTAAATGCAAGGAGAGGATTACGACTAACCTAGACAAAAGCGAAACAAGGTTAATCTAATAGTGACGCAAGTTAATACCAATAAACAGACAATCTGGAGCATACCAGATAAAACCCATTTATATTATGATGCACATTTTTAATTATGAAAAAGGGTTCTCCTTAAGTTTCAATACTGGTGTATCTACTCATTACCAACGCAACTTTATTTCGACTATAGACGTTAACATTAAACATACAGTACAAGTTTCTGGTTACAAGTTACAAGCGTTTTATGTCTGTTGACAAAGATATATGCATACAATAGCAAGTGAAACATTTTGCAAGAGTAAAGAAATATGACCATTAACAGTCGGCAAAAATTTTATGAAAGCGAAAACCAAAACATGTATCGCACAAATTATAAAATTATTTATCAAATTGTTAAAATACAGTCAAAATGAAAACAATGTTCATCAAATAAACATTACTAAAGTATCAACATTATGTACATGTTGTACATCATTACATGTTTGTCATAAACTAGTGTAAAAAGAACAAAACACATACATTCACAATAAAATCACATAGGAATACATAAAATATATCACATTTATTTCATGATAGAAAATTGCATTAATAAAAATCTTTTCCAAACACCAAATTCTGATTTTCTCTATTTTTGTTTGTTTATAGAATTGTTTTAATCCAATCATCATAAGAATAGATAAAGCATCATAAGAATAGACAAACAATACAATCTTTGAAGAAAATCACGGATGCCAATACAATTCTCCAGCTAGTTTACTACAACTTTATAAGTAAATTTGTATCCATTAACATATGAATAAGAGACAAAATCAAGAACATTATCCGTTACAGATAACAAAAACAAATCAATATTTCAGTCATAATGTCACCAATAAATTCAGCTTAAAACTTTAAATTCAGAAATAATTACTTGAAACTCAGAAAATAGTTGATCCCAACACTAGGTCATATTTTGCCTTGTTTAATTAAAATATTCGAAAAATGTTCAATCCACAGCTGTCACATGTTTAGTCAAAGTCCATGGCCCCATCATGCATCTCTCTGGCGAGGTGGTTGATTGGTCGATCAAAGTGACTGTTGACGTGTTTGTTGAAGTCATCGTCCGTCATATCATCGGGCTTGGTCATCTTGCACTGTGGGCACAGCATGGCAAAGTGGGACACCTGCAGGGGAAATAATTATCTGTATAATACAGATGTGCCTCGCTCTGTGAAAAGGCTTGTGCGTAAAGTGTCGTCCCTGGTTAGCCTGTGCAGTCCGCACAGGCTAACCAGGGACGACCCTTTCCGCCTTGACTGGATTTTGGCTAAGAAGAGATATCCTTCAAACAAAAAATATCATAAAAGCCGAAAGTGTCGTCCCTGATTAGCCTGTGCGACTGCACATGCTTATCTGGAATGACACTTTAAGCAAATGCATTAAACCCACTTTTCACAGAGGGCTGCCCAGATAGAGTATACTATGTTGGTGCTAAATATAGAAATGTTTCTCTTAGGACTTATACACTGGCAATGCTTTAAATTCTTGTTTCTGGTTATAAAAATAGCATCATGTTCCTTACACAACAGTTTGCATTTAATTTTGAGAATTTATCTGCCGAAAATAGCACCTTGTCCCTAAAGCGTTAACAAGGACGCTATAAATGGATTAGGAACAATTTCCCATAAATAATGGATTACCGCATTATATAATGCACATTTTACTTTGTTTTGGTGTAGAACTTTGTGTTTGAATTTAGATCAGTTTTCCTTAGCAAAGTGCTTACAGTTGTTGTTGTTATGGATTTTTTGCTGTTTTCATCAGTATCTCAGTCATATTATGAGCGTCAATTCATAATTGATGAACTCCACTATTCCTGGATTAGCTAGTTTACCATACCAGTACAAAATGCACATACTTGTGCCAGTGACAGACAACTGCCATATTTGAATCAGAGGT
>VMBQ01003871.1:37589-81428 GCA_007657795.1 Dreissena rostriformis
GGGGGGGGGGGGAGTATGGCATCAGAAAACAAACAAGAAATCTTGAGCGAAAATGGATCTTATGCCATATGCGACCATCATATCTCCTGACCAGACTGCTGGAATGCACAGACTGATCTGAAGCTACGCTGGCCGCAAATGGCATAAGACCGCTTTTCACAAGACATGGCTCAAAATAGATCAATGACCCCGTGACCTGACCTGGTGTTCCAGGAACACATCCTCAGGGATGTCTGCTGGGAACGTCTGCTGACACTCAGTGCAGATCTTCATGGGGGCACCCTGGGCATCGAAGAATCTGCAGTATAGAACACCAACAATAGATCAGCTCACAGTTTACAGTGTATATGCACTTTACGCACATGTATTAAACCCCCTTTTTACACAGCGAGGCTCATATGTATTTTTCTGATAGGTATTCACACAATATAACCAATTGTTCACAATGAAAATGGTAATTATTTTAGAAAATGTATATGCCTCAACGTTAAAGATTCGCTCTTGTCTGTCCATCTATTCCGTTCTGTCCTAATTATTTTATGTAGCATGTAATTCCAAAAAATATTGGTGCTATGGGAAAGAAACTTTGCAAACATACCAACCACTATGTGAAATTGCAGACCAAAATATTTGTGTCACATATTTGTTTACATACAGAGTTATGGCCCTTTTTGTTGTACAAAAATTCATGATTTACGTGCATTGCATGCTACTCAAATACTATTGCTGCTAGAGGGCTGAAACTTAACAAACATATTAACCAGCATTTGAATTCCCCATCTCCATATTTTGGTTCTCAGATTTTTTTAAACAACTGGAAGTGTGGACCCTTTTTTATAAAATAGTTTGACATTTTTTAACTTGTGTCACCTGTTACTCAACAAGTTGGGCAGTTAGAGAGCTGAAACTTTACCAAACATATACATCAGCATGTGAAGTTGCACACCTCCATATTCTAGTTATATTTTCAACACAACTGGGATTATGTCCCCTTTTAAGCAAAAAAAAATTAACATCTTTTAACTTGTGTTGCGCATAACTCAAAAAGTACTGCTGCTAAAGGCTGAAACTTTACAAACATGTTAACCTGTGCACTTGCTCACCTATAAACTTTGCTTCAGTTTTTTTCCAACAAAAGTGGAATTGTCAAACAAAAAATTAATATGGGGGCGTCCATTTCCTAGGTATACATTTCCAGTTTAAAATACACATTTTTACTGTTCGCAACAAAATGTCTTATTCCAGAAATTTTTATTTCGCAATAATTATTACAAATTAATGAAATATAATTTCTGAATTTGAAATATCATTTCTGAGCCAGGAAATCGATAAACAAATGTACTGACTGCTACGTAAATCAATAGACAACATATTTCTAACAACAAGTACACAACAAAATCTCACCTGTCTTCAGAGGCTTCCTTCTGTTCAGTTTTATACATCTCAATTCTCTGACAGGGTGGTTCAAATTCTACAATATTAAAAAATAATTTGTTTGTTTTTCAAGTCAATGATGTTAATAAAAAGTTTAATACACACCAAAAATTATAATAATACATTTTATATGAGCCTTGCTCTGGGAAAATCAGGCTTAACCCTTTGCATGCTGGGAAATTTTTCGTCTGCTAAAATGTTGTCTGCTGAATTTCTAAAATTAGCATTTTCTTCAAAAAAAATTCAAAGAATACTATCAGAATAGCAGACAGTTTGGATCCTGATGAGACGCCACGTTCTGTGGCGTCTCATCTGGATCCAAACTGTTTGCAAAGGCCTTCAAAATCCGGTTCCAGCGCTCAAAGGGTTAATGCATGTGCATAAAGAGTCGACACAGATAAGCCTGTGCAGTCGACAAACGCTAATCAAGAACAACATTTTCCATCTAGACTGGATTTTTTGTTTAGAAGAGACTTTCCTTAAACGAAAAATTCCTTAAAGGCGTAAAGTGGTGTCCCTGATAAGCTTTTGCAGATTGCACAGGCTAAGCTAGGAAAACACTTAACGCTTTTGCATTTAGCCTGGTTTTCTCAGACCACGGATATTTTTATCTCACAAACCTCACATCAATGTGGTTAGAGGCCTTCAAGAAACACTAATATCCATAACATTTAAACAGAGTCATACACAAATGAAACATAGACTAAAATTTTAACAATAAAATAGCAGAATAATTTAAAATATTCTGGAATGGAAAACTTCAATTAATTTAAACTTGCACCAAAAAAAAAGATTAAAACTCAAACAACTTAGTTTAAACCTATTTATTTAAGCTCGATTGCATCGCAAGCCTTTAGCTTATTTGAAACACTCTCCAGTCCGTTTCCTGGGACTAGAACCAGTTCTTGGTGTGTATGGGGGAAATCTAAAGAACGCCCCAACAGTGGTGATCGAATCCGTGACCTCCCGGTCACTAGGCGGACACCATATCCACTATGCCACAGCAACCTTTCGGCATAATGAAACAGCAATTAATTAACTCTTGCACCCCCAAAAAATAAATTAAAACTCAAAACAACATGATTTACAATCTGCCTACCATCCAGCACTGATGCTGATTTCACAGCGGCCAGTTTTGCCGCTGGGGTCCGCTCAGGCTCCAACGGCGCGGGTAGAGGGCGCAGTATCCCAGCCTCCACCGTACCAGCCCCCTCACAGCCGCCCGACCCGAACTCTGTGGCCCTGGGGCTGCAGGGCTCCTGTCGAAAGGGCTTCATGTCCCGAGGAGGGATCGGCGGGGCCTGACCGGGGTACACCAACGGGGTCTGCTGGGGACAGATGAAGGGATGAGAGAAAAACAGAGCAGAAATCTGAACTTAATCTAAATTTAGAAGAGACTTCCCTTTAACTAGAAAGTCCATAAAAGCGGAAAGTGTCGTCCCTGATAAGCCTGTGTGGACTGCACAGGCTTATCTGGGACAATACTTTACCCTCATGCATTAAGCCCAGTTTTCCAACAACAATTCTCATATAAACCAGTTTCTCAAGATAATAATGGCATGTTAACCCTTTGCATGCTGGGAAATTTGTCATCTGCTAAAATGTTGTCTGCTAAATTTCTAAAATTAGCATTTTCTTTGATTTTTTTTCAAAGAATACTATCAGAAGAGCAAACAGTTTGGATCCTGATGAGACGCCACGTTGTGTGGCGTCTCATCTGGATCCAAACTGTTTGCAAAGGCCTTCAAAATCCGGTTCCAGCGCTCAAAGGGTTAAGATAACTGCCTGTTAAGTGAACAACCTGATCCAAGTACTGTTAATATTAGGAGCCAACATTTGAGTCCCGCTCTGTGAAAAGGGGGGTTAAATGGTTTAATGCATGTGCGTAAAGTGTCATCCCAGATTAGCTTGTGCAGTCTGCACAGGCTAATCAGGGTCGACACTTTCCGCTTTTCTGATATTTTAGTTAGTTTTAAGAATGGGTTTCCCAACAATGCAAGCTTCCTACCAATGAAGTTTTATTTTGTAATGTTCAACGTAGGATGATAAAAAGCCAACATGCACATCTTCCTATCATGAGGAACAATACTTGAAAGTTTGAATGCTGTTCTTGAAAAAAAAAGTAGGAGAATGCCTTTGGACAAGTTTTGGTCTACGGACAGACAGACAGATGTCCATGGTGATTCTAGTATACCCCCCACTTCTTCATATTGGGGAGTATAAATACTTCACAATGACATCGCATATTGCTGTTATTCAGAGGCCAACAATTTAGGCTACGTTAAAACAAACCTGCGCACTCCCAGGGTACACAAGGGGAACTACACAGGACTGCTGTTGGGGGTATGGGTACAGCTGTGGAGGGTACTGGTACTTAGGAGCCGGATACTTTACAGGCAAACCCGGGTACTTTAGGGGCATATCCTGGGGGTACGGCTGTAGAGGGTAGGCGTACCCCAGGGGGTAGCAATTTGCTGGAGGGCCCATTGGGGATCTGCTCCCTGACATACTGGCCCCACTCTCATCCTGCAGCAGAAGGCAAATGGTGTGTTTAGTCAATGCATGTTTTTATGGAATTTTTCGTTTAAAGATAGTCTCTTCTTATCAAAATCAAGTCTAAGCGGAAAGTGTTGAGTGCACAGGCTAATCTTGGGCAACACTTTACATTTTTGTACGCACATGCAATAAGTCCAATTATTTTAGCACAAGGTATTTAATAGTTCTACAGATTCTGGCCTTCATAGCAAAGTTTATGCCCGTAAAGAAAGAAAATGTTTTCTCCAAACGTTACTCGTGGTAAATTTAATCAACCCTTACAATTTGAATTATTTGGGTCCAGTTGGATAAAACAAATGCAGACCACAAAAAAAAACACTTCAATTCCAGTATTTCCAGCATACATCTATATAGAATATTATGTTATTATTGTGTTCTGAGAATTTGTTTGTGTCAAGTTGTATCGCACGAGACAGCTCCTTGACATTACTGAGATTGATACAAGTTTTCAGAAAACCAAACTACTGCAACAAATACAATATTTAATATTCCTCTTTAGGCATATTATTCTGTAAATACCAAAACAAATCTCAAACTTTTTATGTCAAGTAAACAATGTTTTCCATAGAATGATGATAATTAGCCTGTACAGTCTGCACAGGCTAATCAGAGACAGCACGTTCTGCGTTAATTGAATTATTTGTTTGCAAAAAGCCTCTTATAAACAACAAGGCTTGTCACCATAGGATGACATATGCCCCCTTTTTCCACATTTTTCGAAACCTTAACACAAACTTTAAAGTTTAAGTGTGATGGAATTTCAGACGGACAGACGGACAGTGTGATCACTATATGCCGGGGGCATAAAAAACGAAAAATGATCTTGACCTTTCATCACTCAAAATGAGCAGCTTCATGAGATACACATGCATGCCAAATATCAAGTTGCTATCTTCAATATTGCAAAAGTTATGACCAACGTTAAAGTTTTCGGACGGACACACAGACAGACGGACTGACAGTTCAACTGCTATATGCCACCCTACCAGGGGCATAAAAATAATAAAATAGACAAGGGACATAGAAGTTATGAGCATTTTTCGAAACCTAAACGCAGATTTTGAAACCTTAACACAGACCCTTACTTCAAGGTCAAGGTCACAGGGGTCAAGATTTTTGTGCGTATGGAAAGGCCTTGTCCATATACACATGCATACCAAATATGAAGGTTATATCTCAAGGGACATACAAGTTATGAGCATTTTTCGAAACCTTAACTTAAAGTGTGACGGAATTTCAGACAGACGGACGGACAGACGGACAGTGCGATCACTATATGCCCACCTTTGGGGGCATAAAAATCCAGTCTAGGCGGAAAGTATTGTTCCAGGTTTCGTAGAACAGCTCAAATAAGTATCTTAAATTAACATTTCCCATTGCACAACAGTTATGTTCTCCATAACAGGACCATTATGTATAAATAAATCCAATTGTGTGTGCTCATTAATTTTTAGGTGAACAAAACGCATGAAAGTAATTTACGAGTACATGATTCAAAACTCTATTGAATGTGGCTGTGCTTACATGTCTGCCTTGAACCGTCGCTCTCAGTTTCTGGTTTAACTGTTCAATCTCTGCGTCTTTACTCTGCACACATTTCTGAAAATTAAAAAACAAAATTAAAAATGAATGCAACAGTCAGTCAGTGGCCCAAAAAACAATGGCCTTTTTTTAAATCTCCTTGCATTTGTTGAATTAAAAAAGACGAAACTTAGTTCATATATTGTTAATTTTGTTTTCCAAACTTTTCTGAATTAAAATATATCTTGATACCAAGAGCCATGATATTGGCAGAATATATTCATAACATGTAATTGAAATGAAGATAAGTGGGAAAAACAAAATACTCAATAAAATCAGTTTTATTTGAAGCTTCATTAAATCTCCGTGCATTGGATTTTAAAACTTCAGTTAAAAACTATTTGTGATCATTATAAATATATATAGAATATTATGTTAGTATGGTGTTATGAGATTTTGTATCAGTGGAATTGTTTGTTTCAAGTCCTATCGCACAAGTTAGTTTTGGCAATTTATCTTTAACTTCCATGATGAATTATTAAGTTGCAGTCTGGAAAACCTGTTTAATGCTAAAATTTAACCTTTGACCTCTTAGTGAGAACTTTTCACTCAGGATATGAGTTGTTCATGTGAATTGCTCCTTCATTATTGTCAACACACTTGGCGAGGTATTTTAAAATTGCAGGATGAACGACCAAAATACAGTCTGATCTTGACATTTGCTTGACCGTGACCTAAATATTGATTTAAAAGAGAGTGCTTGTACGCCCTAAATTTTACAATTCAGGGGGATTTATTCAGAGATGGCTAAAACTATGAATATCGATTTTTAATAAAATGGATCAAATATGTACAAATACTGAATCATTTGAGCAATATTATTTTTGTCTCTATGCACTGCATGATTCATATCACGATCAACATATAACTATAAATTTAAAATTCAAAAAGTTTTGTTTTAAAATCCATTTCTGACAAGATTTTTAATGAGTTATAGTACTATTTACCAATTCTAAAGGAGTATGCACTCTCATAATGAGACCTGCCATTATGACAACTACATCAAGCGTTCTGCATTCAGGCTCAACAGGTCACCATGGCGTAGTGGATATGGTGTCTGCCTAGCGACCAGGAGGTCACGGGTTTAATGCCCACTTTAGGAGCGTTCTTTATATCTCCTCCATAGACACCAAGTACTGGTTCTAGTCCCAGGAAACGGACTTGAGAGCGTTTCAAATAAGCCTAAGGCTTTTGATGCAATTGAGCTAAAAAAAAAATATGTTTAAGCTGAACGTTCTGCATGCATGCTCAACAAACATGGTCCGCAAGCCCTGCTCTTATACTTCTAATACCACCACTACGCTCCCTACCTCGAGTGCCATGATTTTCAGGGACTGTGCGGCCTGTTCCGGGTTGCGCTGCCTCAGTCTCTCCAGCTCCATGTTCCTCTCACTCAGCTCTTGTTCCAGACTCTCGCGGTGACGGCGCTCCGAGAAATACATGTTCTTGTACTTCTCCTTCTTTGTCAGCTTTCTGAAGAGCCAGGATGATTTACATTAGTCTCGTTCTGGGAAAACTGGGCTTAATGCATGTGCTTAAAGTGTTGTCCCAGATTAGCCTGTGCAGTCCGCAAAGTCTAATCAGGACAACACTTTCCGCATCAACTGGATTTTCGTTTAAAAGAGACTTCCTTTAAACAAACATTTCCATAAAAGCGGAAAGTTCTATCCATGTTTAGCCTGTGTGCACTGCACAGGCTAATCTGGGACAACACTTTATGCACATGCATTAAGCCCAGTTTTCACAGAAGATGAATCATTTAAATGTGATATAAGGCAGCTTACAAACAACTCACAAATATTAATCTAAGCAGCATTTCATGTACATTTCAGTTATTAAAACTTTAATAATACTACTTTTGTTCCCCCACATGAGAAAAGTATCTCCAATGTTTGAGAAAGCATTTACCAATTTAAGAAATTATTGGTACAAAACACTGTTAAACATAAAAGATGGATCAATGGTTTGCAAAGAAACATTTAAATACCAAGCTTTTGTTAAAGAATTAGTTTCCATTCATCTAAAATAAGCAACATTACCATGTGTTCTATTTGGAAAAACACGAATCAAATTCAATTGTTATTATGTATGAAATATTTCAACTAGTAAACATTGCATTTCTTACTGCAATGATTGAATATTTTTGAAGACTAATGAAAATATGATTGACATGTGTTGCAGTGTCTATTACAAATATGCATAAATAGACTGTATATTTAGAATATAAATGTGCATTCATTTTATGAATTGAAACTTTATATAGGAAATAAAGGATATAATTTTGCGTTGAAAAAAAATAAAGGGCAATAGTTTTCCTGAAATTTTTTAAGTGACAACTAACAAAAACAAGACATGTGTTTGTCAGAAACACAATGCCCCCTATTGCACCACTTGGAAATACAATTTCAATATATCATTTGGCAGGTTTATAAATTATCTTCCTTTTAAAGCTTATTATGCCCTTGGATTGTATTTTTTGACTTTTGACCTTGAAGGATGACCTTGACCTTTCACCACTCAAAATAATGTGCAGCTCCATGAGATACACATGCATGCCAACAAATATGATGTTGCTATCTTCAATAATGCAAAAGTTATGACCAAGGTTAAGTTTTTGGACAGACACTGTCATACAATGACAGACAGGCCAAAAACAATATACCCCCTCTTGTTCGAAGAAGGGGGCATAACAAATCTACAAAAATCAAATAATAGTCCTAGTTTTTCTCGAATTATTGAGTACTGGTATAACACCAAAAATGTGTACATTGTCAAACCAAATTGTTGACAGATCAAAGCAATGGTTATTCTTTAAAGTTCAGATTATCTTTTTCTTAAAATATTTAATACCATGGTCGTTTGATTAGTGTTTATAATTTTCTGAAGTCCAAACGTTTGATTAAAGTTTATAATTTTCTGAAGTCCGAACTTTTTTCTTTTTTTTTTGTATCATAGCATGGTATTTGTGTATGTTTCTGTGTGTGTGAACTGTATGATTGTGTCTATATAATGGAATGCATGGATTTTATTTACCTCAATTACAGCAAGCAAGTTGAAATGTTAAAAGAACTCATTTATAAACTAACAAATTAATATATAAACTAACGATTCAATTCGTAATGTATGGAGGTGAATTAACGCTATAAATTCAAAAATAAAATTTTAAGAAAAATCACAAAAAAAATCAGGTTTTCTTTCAATCAGACTAAGACAATATAATATAGTCTTACTGGTCCAGTTCCATTTTGAGCTCTTCCATCTGTCGGTCAATGGCAGACGTCATGCTCGTCACTGACCCCTCATCTTCTGCAATGGAACCAACAGACAGTGATAATATGAGACACAGCACAGGGAAAAAACATTGTAATCAACAAGATTTTGACAAATAAGTACACAATGTATTCCAAATTTGTCACAATTTTCATGATTATATAGAGGATATTTTTTGGATTCGGTGGATTATCGATTTTAATTCACGAGTGATCATAGAAATTGATATTTTCACGAGTGGCGCAGCCACGAGTGAAAATATATATTTTCTATGATCACGAGTGAATTAAAATCGATATTCCACCGAATCCAACAAATTTTCTTTTTATTTTATGCTTTTTTCACAGTTTATATACATTGTTAAAAAGTTTTACTAAAGAATGTCGTTGGAATAATGACGTCATTTCGTCAAAATAATGACGTCATTTCACAGTCAACAGTGAAAATTATCGATAATTTTCACTGATAATTTTCATTGTTTGAAACAGTGAAATTATCAGTTTTAATTCACTGATATTTCTCAATAAACCACCGGAAAGCATTAAATAAAATTTTATAATATACATGTACACACAATGAATTCAGGATTCCATCATCCAGAGTAAACAGTTTGCATGTTTAATGTCCAAATAGCAAGACCGGAGGTCACGGACTCGATCGCCACTGTGGGAGCGTTCTTTAGATCTCCCCCATAGACACCAAGTACTGGTTCAAGTCCCAGGAAAGGGACTAGAGAGCGTTTCAAATAAGCCTTAGGCTTTTGATGCTATCGAGCTAAAATAAATAGGTTTGAACTTAATAGTAAGAATCTTTCCCAACAGACTGGTCATGGGCCAAATTCCACAAGCATGTTAAAATATTTGCACTTATCAGTAATTCACACTTTTTTTTTGTAATATTTCTTAAAATACATTATTATTTATTCTTATTTTTATTATTTGTGAACAACTTTATAGGTAAAACCACTCGTGATGTCTGAAGCTGCTCCTGTGACCAAGTTTACCCTTTGCATGCTGGGAAATTTGTCGTCTGCTAAAATGTTGTCTGCTGAATTTCTAAAATTAGCATTTTCTTCGATTTTTTTTCAAAGAATACTATCAGAATAGCAAACAGTTTGGATCCTGATGAGACGCCACGTTTTGTGGCGTCTCATCTGGATCCGAACTGTTTGCAAAGGCCTTCAAAATCCGGTTCCAGCGCTCAAAGGGTTAATCCACTTCTGACAATAAAGAACCGAGCTGCACATGAGCCGCGTCGTGTGAAAATGGTTCTTATGCCTTATGAGGCAAGCAAAGCATCCACGCAGTCAGGTCAGGAGCAACCCTGTCCACAAAACCCTGCATGACTTTATAAAGGAGAGGGAAGCTACTGACAATACTGCGCGAATGAGCGGGCTGGTATCGAGCTACGACTGCGGCATATGATATGACATAAGACCTATTATCGTATGACATGGTTCATATATGAATGAACCGCAAACGCTAATGAACCTTACCATGTGGTGCAGATTTCTGCATGACGTCTGATTCCACCATGGGGTCTTTTTTGTCTGTACGGGACTTCCCTAAAATAAATGTGGTAATCTAAGATTCAGCAAGATAGCATTTGTGAATATGACTGTCTGGATGTTTGTTATTAGGAGATTTTAAATTGCAGATATCAAGTGTTAAGCAATCATCTTAATGTACTTGTACATATCTCCATATGTTTGTGCATATTTATGCATGTTAAAAAAATGCCTTAAGAAAAATATGTGAAGGTAAAAATATGTATTCTTGCAATGTGAATATGTGTACATAAGGATGCACAACATCTTTATGTTGTTTCCTATTTTTTCTTAAGAAAGGTTTTGTCAGCATTGTCTTGAGATCATTACACGTTATTTGCAGGTTTTTCACATCTCTTGTATCACGTTAGTTCTATAATTGTTACTATGCTTTTTTCAAAATATATAAATTTCCTGAATATTTACGATGTTTTAGATCCACCAATACAAGGTTTCCTCTGAATATGTGTATTGATCACTACACTGTGACCAAAACGAGTTGCCAGAACACACGGATATAATACATACAACTCGGGGGTAGTTGGGAAAGGTAGTCAAATAAAGAAGACGCTAACAAGGCGAATCAAGTCCACCACACATTTCGTTCCAGGCCTTTTCTTGGCGTATCTACGGATCTGTTAAAGGGACCCATTCCCAAAGCAAAATTGTTAAAAAAAAATGTTTTTAGAAAGAAGTGGTTATTGATTATTATATATATTAATTTTAATTTAATTACATCTAACAAAGTAAATTACTATATTTATAAGATTTTGTTCTCCTAATTTAAATTACTATAAAGAGTTATATTAAATTAGTTTTTCTCAATTCAGTGCACTTTTTGCACGAAAAAAATATATCCAATTTTGAAATTGCATTTTTTCCCAAAATGGCCAGGGAAACCTGGGTTCACAGATCACTTACTGCATCCTGCAGTATCTCCAGTTTACATTGCAGCCTGGACTTCTCGATGAAGTTGAAAATGAAGTATAGGGGGAAAGTGTCCTCCCTGATTAGCCTGTGCAGACTGCACAGGCTAATATGGGACGGTACTTTACGCACATGCATTAAACACCATTTTCACAGAACAAGACCCATATAGAATTACACCATGAGACATGAACGTGACTCACTGCGTCCTGCAACCTTCTGCAGTTTATGCTGCAGCCTGGACTTCTCGATGTAGATGGCCTTGTACTCCTCCGAGCACATGTAGATCTTCTCCTTCAGATCCTCTATCTCACGGCGCATCTCACGCTCTCGGGTCAGGAAGTCATCCTGTATATATATTATTATTTTAAAGACAATTATTCATTTTGAATTTCATTTCCTTAAGTTTTTTGTTTTTTATATTTCTAATAGATCTATGTGAAAGTTTTTATGATTCAAATAATTGTTGAACACTTTTTAGAACCTTGTAACTCTTTTAGAGTGGTTTTGTACATATACCGGTAAATAATGATTCTGTATTGCTTTACTGTGTTTTTATGTACAAAAGTGAGACGTTAATAAACTATTCTGTCTGTCTGTCTGCAAGCAACACAATAATGAAATAGACAACTGGGCACTAAGCCTTACTCTTCATTCATACAAGACTAGGTCAAGTGAAAGTGGGTGCTATATTTTACCCAAAGTCAAAGGTTTTGGTGCTAAATCTTTTGCATTTAACGCTTGTGTTCTGTGGAACAAACTAACTTCTGCTTTAAGGAATATTACATGTATATCTACTTTTAAGTTGTCAGTTAAAACTCATCTTCCTAATATGTAATCATCCTTTTAGATCCATGTAGTTAGTTTGTAATTTATCCACATTTTAATATGTCTACTTTTTTATGCAAATGATTGTCTTTCATAACTCAAATCCGTGATATTCATCCCATGCCTCTCTATGTCAATACCATCAATATCCAAGGACCACAATGGAAATAAGAGATTAAGTTCTCTTTTTTGTGTAATCCTTGGTGTAATGTTAATGACATGGTTTCATTTCTCATACATGTTTATTGTTTTACTATTTTATCATGTATGTAGATATGTTTTATCATGTTGTGTCATTTTACTGAAATAAATCTATCTATAAATCTTTCTATCTATCTATGGTAAATTTGTCTCTCACGTGAGGACAATATTCTGTAAGGTAACACAATCAGGACATGGACAACTTGGCAAAAGAGTCACAATTTTTTTAGTTCACAATTAGCCTTACTATTGCAAATTTCTTTCCCACATATGAAAGTCATCGTGCATAAGGTAACAGAATAAAAACATACTTTGTCACAAACAGTGCCTGTACCTCTACATTGCTTTATTGGTGATGTTCAATGGTATACATGTATAACTCAGGCATGTGTGAATCATTTGGGAATACTCAATCTTTGTCAGCTAAGTTCAACAGCCAATCTAAAAGGCATGTCTGGATCAAAGGGCATGAAAAAGTGCCTTGCACATCTCAACTTCATGGTGATAAAATAATTATTTGAATCACACGAGACAGTTAAGTAAATTGCTCCACAAACCTAACATTTTATGTGGACTGACTGATGAACCGAGTTATTCCACTATTCTATTTTTCATTTTTTTAACCAGCAACTGACAGCATACCCTGATAAGGGTCAGCAGTTTACAGAGATTGCTTTGAGCCATTTCCTCCACAACATTTCACTGTCTCTAATCTTATCTTGCTTATCTTCACTGACCTCTCTCCCCCTCATGGACTTCTCAAGGTTTCTGCAGTGTTTCTCCTTCTTTTCGAGCCTGTCCTTGATCTGGGTCAGGGACTGCTTCATGATTGACATCGACCCCACCTTCACCTCGGAGCTCTCCTCGTGGGAAGACAACTCCGCATGCAGAACCTCATTCTCCGTCTGCATCTTTTCCTTCTCCTGGAAATACATTCACTATTAACAATTTAATCGTCAGATACGCATTTAGACATGCTTTTAGTCCATTCAAAATCAAATTACATTAAAGACCTTTCTGTACAGATTCAAGTTTTAAAGGCTTCATTTCCAACCCTAAGATACTGTAAGCTGCAAACAGCAAAGAACCTGAACGGCTTGCGAGTTACTCGCAGGCTGTTCTGGTTTTATGCTGGTTGCATATAGCAATTTACACTTTGCTTCTGAGTGGGACAGGGTTAAGGGTGTTATTGTAAAATTTAGATAAGGGGAGGAAAATACCTTACACCCCTGACTGGGTTAACCAAACCTATACTTTTTGAAAAGATCATTGTAAGAGATCTTTTTTTGCAATTTCATCGCAAGAAAGGATAAAATTTACTGAAAGAAGGAAAAATCATACCACTGACTTGCAAATCACTGTAAAACTAGAGGGGCATGGGCCCTAAGGCATTCAGCTGAGTCCCTAAGGAACTAAACTGTTCTGACAAGCAGACTGAAACGGCTAATCCGGGACAACACATGCACATGTATTAAGCCCAGTTTTTGCAAAACAAGGCTCAATTTTACATTGAGACCCTTACCTTTATAGCAGCATGTAGATCCATAGAGAGTTGCACCATCTCGGTCTTCTGTATGACAGTCTTCCTCTTGAAGTCTTCCTCCAGACCACACAGCTTGTGCTTCACACTGTCACACTCCGTCTTAGATTTCTGACATTAGAAGATCTCTTATTAGTCACATCAGGCCATTTCAAGGCAGATGTTAATGGAGGGGAGTAAATATAGGCACAGTCACATTAATTTATGTAAAGTTACTTTCCAGAATTTAGTATCAACACAATTTTTACCCATATACATGTATAAAACTGGAGTTTTTTAAATTATCATTTGAAAATCATACACAGCAGCATGGGCTGCATGGCACGCTTTTTTAAAAATAAATTTTGTCTTAAGAAATTAATAGTATTCAATAACTTATTGTTCAGAAGCAGATTCTGGGTTTGGATGCTTATACAGGTAAGCCTGTGTGGTTATAAAACCATGCACATGTGCAGTTATGTAATTAACCCTTTGAGCGCTGGNCTCAGAGCACTACTCATTTGTTTTGTTTGACCACTCAGGGCTTACTCTGTCATTCGCCGAATAAGGCAATGGCTAAAAGTTGACCGTTTTTTTGCTTAAGTAAATTTTATTTGGCCACAGCTTTTCCTTCATAAATACCCATAAAATAACCCAAAATACCTAGAATTTGGCCGAAACTTGTCAAATTTGGCTTACAAAAATTTCAAGCCAGTGGAAGCCCTTCCACTTAATGTATTTATACCATTACCTCAATTTGTGAAAAGGGAGTTTTAATGCATGTCTGGAATTTTTGTTTAAAGGACGAAAATACAGTTTAGACAGAAAGTGTTGTCCCTGATTAGCCTGTGCGGACTGCACAGGCTAATCTGGGACAACACTTTATGCACATGCATGTAACACTGTTTTCTCAAAGCGCGACTCATTTATTTTTTACCACTTAGACAATTACCTCAATCTGTCTGCTCAGTTCCTGCTGTGTCTCCCGGTACGAGGTGATCTCCTTTTGCAGGATACACTTCCTCTCCTCGGCAGCCGACAGCTGGTCCTCTACCGTCTTCAACTGCTGACGTAACTCGTGTGAACGGTCCTGCAACGAGAATACAGACAATTAGGGCCGTAATCATCAACCGATTCTTAGACTTAAGTCTAATAAGAGCACCGTCGAGCGGATGCCAACACTCAGCTGTGGGTGCTTGGATTTTGTTTTTTTTACCTTTGACCTTCAAGGTCATCATTGACCTTGACCTTTTCACCACTAGAAATGTGCAGGTCGATGAGATACACATGAAAAACCAAAAAAAAAAAACGTTTTTTTTTACCTTTGACCACTCAAAATGAAATAAACATGCATGCCAAATATCAAGTTGCTATCTTCAAAAATGCAGAAGTTATGGCCAATGTTAAAGTTTTCGGACGACTACGACGACGACTACGATGACGACGCGGAAGACGTGAGGGCTATGACAAAACCTCGGGTTTTCTTCCAAAACAGTCGAGCTAAAAATAAAGAATATTAATCAAACTTAAATCATTTTTAATGCTCTAATATTTCTTGAAAGTAAAGTCTAGCATGGCAGTTAACACCTTTAAAAATATAATTCTTCATTAACAATAACAAGATGTTTATGGTATAAAGACCATATTTAGCCAGTATATATGCAAGCCTGAAGGCAATTTTATTGAGTCTTAGACTCTTTTTTTCTTAAGTCGAGCCCTGCAGACATGAAAAGAAAACTGACCCATCCCTTTGCAGTCATGTTTTTTTTTTCATATAGTAAACTATGAAACTTGAGATATTAGATTAGGAGAGAAATTCTTGTTTGTATCCAATACTTTTATAACAGAAAACCAGCTATAATCATAAAATGATTAAAACTGGGATCACCACCTTGAAATGGTCAATGCAAAGAATTGGGGTTTAAAACTGGTTTCAGGGCTAGCTAAACCTCATCCTTAACTGAGACTTAATCACACAACAAATGAACATATAAAATTATTTTTATCAAATATACTGATAGAAAATGAAAACATGAATGCCAACACCTGACGGGCGAATCAAAGATTTCGCATTTTAGTGTCCCAGTGTCGTAGGAATCGGTAATGTTTTAAAACAATTAGGGGAAAGGTTTTAAGTTATAAGTATACAAAGAAATATGGTCCATCTGTAAAACATATTTAATTATCAAGTTAGCGATGTATCTGCTGAACTTTTTCAAACAAACTTGGTGTAAAAATGATTGTAAATATGTCTTTATCTCAATATTTTTTTTTAACTCAACTGCTTACAGCCTCTGAAGATTGATTGAAATATGACAACATCCACACAGCACAAATCAAACAAACTTCTTGTAAAATAATTTGATGAAGAAAGACTGACTGAACAGTTTTATATAAATAGTTTTTCATAATAATTCCACATTAATTGCTGATAAAAAAAATAATTGAATTACCACCAAATTATAATTTCCATTCCAAAAAAGGATTTTTTTGGTTAAAATTATGATGATTTATTTGCGCCAATTTTGAATTGTCGTGGTAATTTAACCGCGAATAACCTTTTCCAATAAGTTGATGTATCTACTGAATCTTTTACAAACAAGGTATTAGAAAGATCGTAAATATGTTTCATCAAAGTACCAAAAAATAGCTCAATTTTTGTTAAAATTAAAATTGTAATAATTTATTTGTGCCCATTTTGGAATTGTCAAGCTAATAAAACCGCAAATAACCTTTTCCTGCAAGTTGATGGCCGTGAAATGGTCAAGGTTCTGCTTGTTGTCGTCCAGTTCAGCGGTCAGTTTTTGGACAGTGTCCTTGAGGTGGTCGACCAGGGAGTCCTGCTGGGCCAGTCGGATCTGCAGGTCCTCATTGTGGCGCGTGTACTGCTCAATGTTGGACTCCGAGTTTGTGTAGTGACTCTGAAAATATAAATACAAGTACACTTATATAGTGTAACAAGAGATGTGTTTGTCAGAAACGCAATGCCTCCTACTGCGCCACTTTGAAATTATATATTTATTTTTTTTTACCTTTGACCTTGAAGGATGACCTTGACCTTTCACCACTCAAAATGTGCAGCTCCATGAGATACACATGCATGCCAAATATCAAGTTGCTATGATCAACATTGCAAAAGTTATGACCATTTTTCGAAACCTTAACGCAAGTGTGACGGAATTTCAGAAGGACAGACGGACGGACAGACAGACAGTGCGATCACTATATGCCACCCTAAAGGGGGCATAAAAATAATTTGACACATCTCATTGCACTTTACAAAGTTCTATACCTAAAAAAAGCTCAATTGTAATAGAAAACGCAAAACAAATGCATTTTAAGTTTTGTTTTAAACTGAAATTGGCTCTGACTCATTTGAAATTTGCTTCATCACTTCAAACACTCAGCAACACAACAGTCATTCAGTCCCACTAGTATGTGTGTTTTTAGAAGGCTGCATTACTTGTTGACCAGGAGTGTGTCCCAGCACTCCTACCAAATTTACTAGACACATTTTGAATTAAAGCTGCAATATCCAGCTATTTAATTGTTACAGAAAGATTTTCAATTTTGGTGTATTCTTCAGTTGTGGGGGGAGAGGGGGAATCGGAGTACCTGACCACCAACCAAACTCACATGCTGCCCAGAACAGGGATTGAACCTGGATGAGAAGCGCATGTACCAACCACTGCACTTACTGGCCAGCCTCAGAAACATTAACCTGTTTAATATCACTTTATAACCAGTCACTATCAATTCATAACTATGGACTATTTAATTGGCATGTAAAAAAACAGGGCCCAAATTCTGTAAGTGACTTTATCCCCCACGAGTCACAAACACATTGGCATATGACCTCTACAAACTTCTACCGACATTTTCCGCTTTTATGGAGTTTTTCATTTAAAGGAAGTCTCTTCTAAACAAAAGACCAGTCCAGGCAGAAAGTGTTGTTCCTGATTAGCCTGTGCCCACCGCACAGGCTAATCTAGGAAGACAATTGACACACATGCATAAAGCCCAGTTTTCCCAGAATGTCCCTCATATCATCTCAGATTGTGACATTCACTGAGTACATACCTTGTACATTTCTGCCTGTTCCTCCAATGCAGCATTTTTACCGGACAGTTCATCCTTCTCATTCTGCAAACGCTTCATCTCACTGCGCATCTTGCCCAGATCTGCCAAAATTGTCTTGTTTTCCTCAATAATGGAATCTTTTTCCTGAAAATAATAAATAAATGGATAACGAAATTGGTCAGTTAAATTCAGATTATTGCAAAAAATGAAATCAATGGTTTAACTTTGATAGCACATAATAAGGTTTAATGTCCATTAATCACATGACTTGAAAACAAGATATTTACATTATGCTTTAACGTAAATAATACAATTTCAGGTTTGCACACCCATCTTCTATAGAGATGTTTCAAACAACAAGCAATTTATTCATGCAATTAATTCAGTAATGCACCCACAATAAGTTAAATTTAGAGAGACAAAAGGAAGAAAAATACACTATTGAGTGTTCGAGCGACCTAACAAAAAACATGAAGTTTTAACTTCCTAAAGTACTTAAAACTAACAACTTCATGAAAAGCCTCTCAATAAGCCACCTGCTTTCGGATAAAACAAATTAAGGTTTGCTCGCCCATCTTATACAGAGATATATTAAACAACATGAAATAAATTCAGTTATGCACCAACAATATTAAGTTGAAATTAAAGTTGTAACTTCCTTAAGTACTTTCAACTTAAACTAAATGAAAGGCCATTCAATAAGACCCCCTGCTTTTGGTTTAAATATATTTGCATAGACAATTTACATACCCAAACACTTGAGCTTATTGTCAATCATTTCACTAGTAGGATTATGTAAAGCATCAGCAAAAATACACATTCTTAGTGACCAACAGAAGAAAACAAATGAGAGTTATACAATTTCTAAAGTAAGCAACAATAACATACACAACATCAAGATCTAAAAAGACTCAAACTAATTTAACACATGATATGTTATGTCTGCTAACTACCTCTTCCATTTTTTGTATCTTGAGCTCCAATTCATCTTTCAAGGTCAGCATGTTCTTGACCTCTGACCTCAGCTGAGCGACCTGCTCCTCGTGCTTGGCGACCTGACCTTTCAAGGTCACATTCTCCGTTTCCATGGCAGCAAGCTTGTGCTTGGTCTCCTGGTACTTTGTGATGATACTGTCTCGTTCTTTTTGCAGAGCATCTTGTGCCTAAAAATATTAATACAGTTTTATATGTTTTTACCAGTATATTCATGAAAGCAATTATTCAACGGATCTTAAGTTTTCTATTAAAATGGCTACATGTGATATTTTGTGGCAAATATAAAATTTGCTGTCAGTTGTGCAAAACTAAACTAAAGCTTTACAACAAAAGGGTTTATCACCCCTGAACCACTTTGTCAGCTGTGTTCAAGGGCATAAGAACTTAGGAATGTTTGGAATATATGACGTGAAAGTAATTCTTGCACACTTGCACTTGATGGTGAACACTTTAAGTTTCAATATAACCACTTGAGAACAAACATATAGAATTTTCTACAAATGCAATGCCCATAAGTATGTTCATGAACAAGTAACTGGAGGAATGTACGGATCAATGGGGATGGATTTTTTTCTTGCACATCTACACTTCATGTTGATGACATTTTTGAAGTTTCAAATCAATTGATTGAGAAATGTGACATAAGTTTTCTTCACAAACTTGCAACATTTTTTTCTGGCAAAAGGACCGACAAACAAACAAACCGACTGAAAAGTAAAAAAATGTGAATGAAAACAACTAAAAATCAGTTAACACAGATGCTGGTGCCGTGTGTGTTTCTTCAATAATGTTATAATAATGTAAAAAAACAACAACAGTAATGTTGAATAAAATGGGCCCAGACTATGGACAGACACCATCACCTAGACTGGACCCAGACCTTCAACACTTCTCAGACATCTGACGTTTCCCAGACTCCAGACCCCAAACCCTTGGTGGTTCCGAGACCCTAGATGGTTCCCAGACAGGTCTAGGCCCTAAACAATTCCCAGACCCCAGAAAGGTCCATAACACCAGCAGGTTCCTAGACAGAGCCAGACCATAGACTGTTCCCAGACACTTGCCTGTTCCCAGTGCCTTAACAGGTCCCCTACTCTCACACAGTCCCAATATAAAGACAATCCCAAACCCTAGAAGGTTCCAAGCCCAATACAGTTCACAGACCCAAGACAGACCTCAGACACTAGATCACCCAGACCCTTGACTGTTCCTAGACTCCTTACAGTTCCCAGAATATAGACTGTTCCCAGACCCTTGACTATTCCCAGACCATAGACTGTTCTCAGACCGTAGACTGTTCCCAGACCCAAGCCTGTTCCCAGACTCAAGACTGTTCCCAGACCCAAGCCTGTTCCCAGACCCTAGACTGTTCCTAAACCACCCAGACTATAGACTGTTCCTATACCACCCAGACTATAGACTGTTCCCTGACCCTAGACTGTTCCCAGACGCTAGACTGTTCCCAGACCCAAGACGGTCCAAGTCAGTTACCAGACCTTTGATGGGTCCCAGAACCCAGACCCATCCCAGAAAGTCCCCAGTAACTAGACTGTTCCCAGACCATTCAGTATCTAGACGGATACCAGATCATATCTAGTTGCAGCGTACATCCCTGAGGTGGACAACTCAAACCAGACCACTCTGATCTTAAGACAGGCCCCAGACCCTAGACAGGCCCAAGACCCTGGAAAGTCACCAGACCCTAAATGGGTATCAGAACCTAGACTGTTCCCAGACCACCCACAGCATATCTAGCTGCAGCGTACCTCCTTCAGTTTTACCAATCAAACCAGACCACTCTGAGTCTAAACAGGCCCCAGACCCAAGACAGGCCCCAGACCCAAGACAGGTCCCAGAACCTAGACAGTCCCCCGACCACCCAGACCTATACGGGTCCCAGACAAGACCATATCTAGGTGCAGCGTACCTCCTTCAGTTTTAGTTTCTGAGTCTCTGCCTTCTGCAGGCTCTCCTCCAGGAAGATTGTCTTGGAGCGGATCACGAGCATGTTTGTCTCCTCATCCTCCACCTGGGGTCAGAAAGAGGGGACAATCAATAGAATCTTGTTCTGTGAAAATTAGGCTTAATGCATGTGCGTAAAGTGTTGTTCCAGATTAGCAGTCTGCCTACACTGCATGAATGACAAGAAAAGATTACCTGTAAATGAAAAATTGCATAAAAGCGGAAAGTGTCGTTCTTGATTAGCCTGTGCAGACTACATAGACTAATCTGGGATGACACTTTACGCACAAGCATAGTTTTCCTAGAACAAGGCTAAATAGATAAAAGTAATACTACAAATACTGTTACAAATGTCTACAAATACTGTAAACTAATGTCTACAAATACTGTTACACATAAATGTGTACACATACTGTAAAATAATGTCTACAAATACTGTTACACATAAATGTGTACACATACTGTAAAGTAATGTCTACAAATACTGTTACACAAGTGCACAAATACTGTTAAGTAATGTCTACAAATACTGTTAAACATGTGCACAAAAACTGTAAAGTAATGTCTACAAATATTGTTACACATGTGTATAAATACTGTAAAGTAATGTCTACAAATACTGTTACACATGTGCACAAATACTGTAAAGTAAAATCTTCAAATACTGTAAAGTAAAGTCTACAAATACTGTAAAGTAAAGTCTACAAATACTGTAAAGTAAAGTCTACAAATACTGTAAAGTAATGTCTACACATACTGTAAAGTAATGTCTACAAATACTGTAAAGTAATGTCTACAAATACTGTAAAGTAATGTCTACAAATACTATTACAAATGTGTACAAATACTGTTAAGTAATATCTACAAATATTGCTTAACATTTCTACCAATATTCTAAAATAATGCCTACAAATACCGTTACACATGTCTACAAATTCTGTTACACATGCCTACAAATACCGTTACACATGCCTACAAATACTGTAACACAAAGGAAAGTCATTTGATTTTAAACAAGCCACTGTGAAACCAGGTAAAATACATAGGGGGGGAATCAATAACATTCAATAAACCCAATGACACTGTTTAAACTGACAATAAATGAAAAAAAGCGCAGCAAGAAAGTGAGATGCGGCACTCTTTTGTTTGCAGATGTCTTTTGGTGCACTATTGGGCTTAAAAATACAGGAACGCAAAATGATACAATTAAAATTCAAAGATCTGATAAAGCTGTCAATCAGGACATTTTCAGACAACCAAATAACTATAATTCAACTTTCCTTTTAGTAGATCCAGGGGTTTAATGGACCTGAAGTCCCAATCCTGAAAATCAGCCGGGTTCCAGGGGCTGCAAGCCCCGGCGGGGTCTAAGGGTGGAAGCCCTTGTAGGGGGTTCAGGAAGGGGAAGCCCTCCGAAGCAAAATCATTTTGAGCCTTTGAGGACTTAAAAAGTGCATCCTTGCTATGTAAAATTGTGTTTTATTGTTAAAGTAAATGTATTGACTTTATTTTGCACCCTAACCCCCCTGAAAAAAACTCCTCAGATTTATGCCGATCTCAAAACTGGTCCGGGAGCCTCCAAATCCGGATTTCCGGATTATTCCAGAATTTTACAACCTCTGTAGATCCCAGTCTCAATCTATATGAATTTGCTTAACCCTTTCCCACTCAGAAGCAAAGTGAAAATGGCTATATGCAACCAGCATAAAACCAGAACAGTCTGCACGTAATTCGCAATCTGTTCAGGTTGTATGACTTTTATTGCTCATAAGTATCTTTGGGTTGGAAATTAAGGCTTAAAACTTGAATCTAGTAAGAAAGGTTTTGAATTTAATTTGATTTTGTAAGGGACTACAAACATGTCAAAATGCGTATCTGAGCAGGAAAGGGTTGACACTTCTAAAATTAACCGATGGCAAGTACCTCCACATATTCGTCCGACCCTGGCCTGCGAAACTGGAATGGTGTGCTGGCCCCACGGATCTGCTTAGAGCTGGACACGTAGCAGAACTGGTAGAACTCACCATCATCCTTGGGCAGCTTATGGGCTGAAACAAAAACATGACTTTTCATCACTATGTACCAACTGCGTTATAGTTTGTGTTAGCAGATTAAAATGATTACTGTGAAGACTGTGACAAGCAGACAAGTCATAAATCACAAGGGAAGATTAAAATAGTCTCCCAATTATCAAAATAAGCAGTATGGTCAACCAATCCTGAATGCTTATATTATAGTTTTCTAGCAAAACATGTTTTTAAAAAACTTCTTTTTATGAAAATGAGTCTCTGGGCAAGTACGAAGACCTTAGAAAACCAAATTGAATTTAATACCCATCGTACTTGATTCCAGTTTTAAAGCCTTCATGTTTCACCCTTAGAATAGTTAGATACTGATGAGCAGCAAACAGCATAAAACCTAAACAGACTGCGAGTAACTCGCAGGCTGTTCTTGTTTTATGCTTGTTGCATATAGCCAATTTCACTTTGCATCTGAGCAGGCAAGTACCTGGAAAGAGCACACTGGCCTCCGCATCCTTCCCCTCCTGGTAGTCCTTAGGCATGGGAGCCCACTCGTAGTAGAAGTAGTCCCTTGGGTTCATCCATCCTACCTTGTACAGGGCCACCCAGTCACGGGTCGTGGGCACGAGGTCAGAGGTCACGGTATAGTAGCATTCAATGTGTGCGTCTTCTGGGTATGTCTCAGCTATGTTGTGGAAGACCACCTTCGCAAACTCGGCTCTGTCATTCTGAAAAAATGTAGATATGTCAGCAATGTTTTTTGCCCAATCAGGAAAACTACCTGTACCGCGCCAATTGGGAAAAATTAGCACGAAACCCCCTGAAATTGGGAAAATTGGTGTTGTGAAATCTTCAGAGTGGGAATTATGGGTCTTTTAAAATTGCCTAGTACTTAATTGCAAAAACCTTTTTAAATGTTCTTTTACATAGCTTTTTGCTGAAATGTGCAGTTTTAATGCTCATATTATTAGTTCACTAGCAGATAATGTGCTTTTGGAATTGAATTGAGGTTAATTTCCTTCGTTTGGGGAGTTTTTTGGACAGGTATTGGGTATTTTTGTAATTTTACATCAAGAGTCTCAATAAACAGTTATTTACCTTTGCTTCTGGTCCATCAATCGTTATAACTTCATCAATAACGATGTCATCGTGAGTCTCACTCATGATTCTACAAACAACAACACAGGTGAAACAATAAAGACGTGAGTTTTCTTTATGCTTAAGAAGGTTAGTTCTCTTTACAAGTAACCGAAACATAAATTGCACAAATTAACCGCTGTCAATTGAATCTGAATGCTTATACTTACATGTTCATTATTATATACAAACTCTGAATGTATTGAGTATGGACATGCCAATCACAACCCATACATTTGACAGTTTATCATCAAGGGATATGTTAACTACATGTAGTACTACATATAGCTAAGATTTAATTTTCATATGAATTGCTTAAAAAGTTAATTACAAATGAGAACCAAAAGGTTTAATCAGACAAAACTAAATATAAATAATTTGACCATTTAAATACAAACAAATGTTGGCTTATTAAGTTATTTTCATATTAAATTAACTTTCACTTTCTCATTGTTTTCAGAAAATGACTTGTACATGGTGCATGACATCTAAATCTATATTCAGTTGTCTATTGGTCATGGTAATGGAATATGATCAGTACATTATGTGCAAATAGGTGATTTACATATGGTCATAGGAATAACCCTGTCCAGATTGGATGTCTTTTTTGTTCAATCTTATCTTAATAGTTACATATGCCAAAATGCCTTTGGTACCTTAGAAAAATGGGGAACGTTGGTGTTTAGGATATTCTTGAGCACTTTAATCACAGTCGATTGGTGTATAGCGGATTTTAGTGAGTAACGGATAGGTTAAAAGTATTTTACAAAATACTTTTATTTATGTTAAGATTTATAGTTTTCTATGAATTGAATACAAAAAACCTATCATTGTTCAGTCGATTCATGTTTTTGTTGACGTGTGTCAATGTTTACAACTGTTTCGTTTTTCGAAAGCAAAACAAGGTCACGTTATGTACGCAACGTATTTGTGACGAAAGGGAAAGTGCAGACGTATGGTTTCTTGAATTTTGAAGATTCTGTATGGTAAACATAATGTTCATTGATGTAATATTTAAGTATTTTGTGTCCTTTACAAAAGTAAGATTGCTCAGAAACCAAATTTATGCGTACCATATAAAATAAGCATGAAAGCTGCAACTCGTGATTTAGTGAATAACGGACATGTGTATGGTGACCCATATTCAGGAATGTGGGGATTGTCTCAAACTACATATTCACTCAACTGAAATTGACCAATACACAGGTGGTTAGCGTGTGGCTATGATATTAATAAGTAAAAACATCGTTTTGAATGAAAAATAATCAAATTATAACGAAAAATCGATTTCTCCGAAAACAATATTGTTCACTATCAAATATAACAAGGTATTCAACTCAAAATGACCCGAATATAGGGTGCATCGCTTTGAAAAGCCATTTCTTCATTAATTGTACAGCGATTTCCATGAACTCTGTCTTATTAAACGCAGAAATGAATTTCCTTTCTGGAAATGTACATATCTTACAATATTGTTTACAAATGCTGGGTCAAATGGTAATAGATAACACGATACACATGCAATCCGATAAAGACCTAAGCGATCCGGTAATGGCTGAATCAGTGTACCATGACATTCGTGTTGTTAACAAATATTGTTTGTCGGAAATGTAAAACCGCTGGCATGTTTCAATAAGAAAGACATTTGTCTTTCGGTGTTTAATGGCTTAATTACTGCATGCATGATGTATACGTTGAAATGAGACTCGAAGTCTTTAGCTATCCGTTATACACAAATCGACTGCATAGAATTGCCATATGCTTCAACTTGAAATCTTGTCATTACTTAAATGGAAATCATTCTCTGAAAAAAAAACACAAACACTGAAAACCAGATAAATGTATTTGGTCAAAACAAAAGTATAGATTATGCAATACTGACCAAATCACTATTATGGCAAGTTATGTAGAAATCAGATGGAACTCGGAAGTTCGTAGGCAAATTGCTGTAGATTTCAGTGTAAAATAGAAAAATAAACTCATAGAAAGATTGAAATCATCTATAAAAAAATAAGCCCTTCATATTTTACCAACCTGTCGTTAAAGTATTCGCTCCTAAGTGCTAAACAAAACCATAAAATCTACGTGTATTTCCGAAATGACAAATGTAATGTTTATTTTTATTATTGACGTAAAATATGACTGGATACTTTATCGCTCGTAAAAGTCGGATTTTACGTCGATATTTAATTAAAACCAGTCTAACCTTTAATTGTTAAAAGAGAGTTATGTCCCTTTATACTGTTGCGGTTACACTATACTAAACATTTTCCCTACATAATTCAATGAAAAAGCGACAACTTTAAGCGAAAATATTGTACATACAGACCTCCATACCGATACCTTTAATGAAGGTACATTTCAAGCTGAATCGATTTAAACAATCAAAAAAGTAATGGAATGTACACACCAAGAAAGAACTCGATAGAAATCAAAATCGATTGTTTTTGCAGCTTTTATTTTTCTGCCGTTTGATAGTGGAATGTAACCTTTTTCAGCGCATTTTTTTACAATAGACTAACTTTATCATCTTTCAGGGATATAGTAGTGAACACCTTTGCTTACCCTCTCAATATCTCAAAAAGATAAAACCAGAACAATAGTATTAAGTGTAAAACATAGCTTCGAGTAAAATGTGATGACTTTTTTGAGAGTACAACATGACTCAATTATATATTTAGTATAATGCAACATTGAGCGTAGGCAGTTAATCAAAGCGCTGAAGTCATCATGTTGTTCGCTATCGCATAATGACAGAACTCGTTTTTCAAAAGTAAATTATTGCTTTTAAATCGCAGGTTAAAATAAAAACAACACATTCGAGTTTAATGTGAGTTTTACTAAACGCAAATGTAAAAATATCTGTGCATTGTTTAGTACTCTATGGGTGCTAAAGAGATAACTTTCTCCAATTAACACACACAGCCCATTTTAGACTTTCTAAAACTAAAGAAAATATATATCATTGGCAATCACCAACACATGAATCTGTCGTCGTAATATCCGATTCCTTTTACACTACGAATGTTATTTCATTGAAAGAAACTCACAAAACCTGTGTGTATTAAGATCACAGAAACATACTATATTACACAATAAAATAATTAATGAAAACTCTCGACTAAGGTAGGGCTGGCATACAGAAAGAACTTTTGAACCGCACTTTAGTGTTCATTCGGTCTTGCCCTAAGGGCGCACATTGGTTTCGACAAGAACCCGTTAACGCTTTTTAGAACCCGGATAAATCCCCGTTTAAGTTTCATAATATACTTACTCCAGAATGGGCTATGATTTGGAAAATCCACTTATCTCAAAATGATAGAAAACAAAGCTGACTTATTTGAAATCATTTCAAATCACATACCGTAATAATAGTCATTATTTGAAAGAAACAAGTAATTGGTGGAAAAAAAATGGTCAGCGTTTCTGTACCAACGGTTAAGTTTAGATGAGTCATCCCAAGGTTGTGGAGATGCGTATATAACACCTTTGAATATATTTGATCTCGTATATTATATTATTATACCGGATTTATATAGCGCCCTTTTCATACAAGAGTGCACGTTCAAAGGCGCTTTACATAAGAACATTTGACGTATCGCAGATACGAATACATTTTGTAACACTGTTTCAAAAGAAATCGATCAAAGCTACTCAATTATACTATAACACTAATCTATTATACTTATACTATAAGTACTACGTAAAAACATGCACAGTAACCCTAGATTAGAAAGATCAACAAGAGACTATAAAACCACCCCATGTGTATAGCTATAAGACAATTAATGAAACAATAAAATCTAAAACTTAAACTATAAGTACTACGTAAAAAAATAAATAAAAAAAAATAAATAAAAAAATACCATAACCACGAGTCCACAAAGCCCCAAAGGTATAGTTATGCTTTCTTAAAAAGGGTGCATTCAAGTTCATGCTGATTTTGACAAGGGTAACACCAGGATACCATTACCACGAGTCCACAAACCCACAAAGGAATAATTATGCTTCCTTTAGAAGGGTACATTCAAGTTCATGCTGATTGAGACCAGGGTAACGTCAGGATACCATTACCACGAGTCCACAAACCCCCAAAGGAATAATTATGCTTCCTTTAAAAGGGTTAATTCAAGTTCATGATGATTGAGATTTTATATAATGAATTGAATAAACCACTGCTTATGTTGCATAAGATTGGAGGAAGAGGTGAGTTTTCAGTGCCTTTTTGAAGGAATTCATTTTTTAAAGAACCCCGAACGTTTGATGGAAGTGAGTTCCAGAGTTTGGGAGCAGCGTACATGAAACTTCGCTCCCCGTATGATACGGATTTAATCTTCGTTGGAATCACTAATGAAGTCGCTTCGTTCTTTGATCTTAAGTTTCGCTTTGGTTCGTAGACTTCAAGTAGGTTTTTAAGATAAACAGGCGATTGTCCATTTAAGGCTTTGAAAGCATTGGTGAGTATTTTGAAGTGGATTCTTTTTTCTACTGGGAGCCAGTGTAATTCTTTTAGGATCGGTGTTATATGACTATAGCGGGATGTTCTTGTGATAACACGCGCCGCAGTGTTTTGAACATTTTGTAGTTTCTTGATAGCTGATGTTTGTGTTCCATACAGCAGTGCATTGCAATAGTCTAACCGAGATGTGACAAGTGAATTGACCAAGGATTTTGTGGCATTTGGTGTAAGATATTGCCTGATGTGACCTATTTGCCTAATCTGACCGAAACATGATCTACTTATAGCATTAATATGGTGTTCCATGTTCATTCTTGAATCAAACCAAGCACCGAGATTTCGAACGAATTGTGATGGTTTAATTGTCGAGTCCCCTACTTTAACAGTTAACCCTTCTACGAACTTGGCGTTGTTTTGACTTGAAAATACTATGACCTCGGTTTTGTCGGTGTTAAGTTTGAGCATATTTGTATTCATCCACGAGATGATATCTTGGAGGCACTTTTCAACTCGATTTAGTGTTTCATTTTGGGCTGCTCCATCGGTGGGTTCAAAGGAAAGGTAGAGCTGCGAGTCATCGGCGTAGAAGTGATGCCCGAGTCCATGTTTTTTGCAAATTTCCCCAACAGGTTTAGTATACATGGTATAAAATTTTGGACCTAACACAGATCCCTGGGGTACACTGAAGGTCAGCAGCACTGGTTCTGATACCTTGCCGTCAATGCTCACCGTTTGGAAGCGGTCAGATAGGTAGGAAGCTACCCACTGTAGTGGTTTTTCAGCAAATCCAAACTGTTGTTCGAGGCGGTTTAAAAGGGTTATGTGGTCGATGGTGTCGAAAGCGGCAGAGAGATCCAGCATAACAAAGACAGTGACCTTTTTCTTATCTAATGATTGTAGGACATCGTTTTGAACTTTTAACAAAGCTGTTTCTGTTGAGTGAAACTTCCTGTATGCAGACTGGTTTTCTTCATTTAAATTGTTTTCTGTCAAATGTTCATCTATTCTTTTGCTGACAACTTTCTCCAATAATTTTGAAACATATGGCAGATTCGAAACCGGGCGATATTTTTGTAGTGTTTCTTTGTCTAAGGTGGGCTTTTTTAATAAAGGTCTTACACGTGATGTTTTAAAGGATCTTGGCACACTTGCATATTTGTGTATTTTTAAATACTATTGTGTATGTTTAAGATAAACAATGTAATCTCTATGTATATGTTCATATTGAAAAGAACAAATATCCATATTATCAGTTTGCTTTTAATTATCTGTTAAAAATTAAACTGAATGTGATTGTTTTGACTTTGTTATTCAGTGAAGTGTACATGTACGTTGCTTTAGTTATGTGTTAATCCAGGTACCTAAACAAACTAGTTTGTATAGGTCCCTGGTTAATCTGAGAATGTGCCCATTATACGCTATTGCATGTTATGTGCAGTTGTGCTTTTAAACGATTGATAATGGTAAAATATATTATGTCCCCTCTAAACAAAAATCCTGCATCTGCACATGCATTTTGTACTTTGTTATATAAGCCCTTGAGTGTTAAATAACATAACTTTCAAAATAAATTAATAAACCAATAAAATAAAAGATAATGATGTTCAACCATATTGAGAACGTATGTAATTCCAAAAAGTAAAGTTGAACTCGTAATGAAATTATGTAAGGAACTCATATTACAAAGAACCCATGACGAGTTTACGCTCCTTTGCCATGTACTCAAGAAGAACCCTACGGACGGACAACCCTTTAACAAATTGAACCTGGACAAGTTCTAGGAAATTGTCGTAAATCACGCGATGTCAATACACTATGCTATTGTTTTGGCGTGGAAATGTTTTGATAACGGATTTGGCCGGACATGAAAATAAACTATCGGTCGTCTATCACAGATTTCGTCTGTGTTGACAATATTACAATAAAAGATTTGTCCGGGTTTGCAAATTTATGATCGGTGTTTTGTCCGGAATGTGAACAACTGTGATCATTAACTTTGGATTTTCTTAAAATTTAACCTTTAATCACAAAACATGCATTTGTAAATAAACATTAGCCTCGTTGCATCGTTTTTCAAATCGTATTTTAAATAAAAAAAATAAAAAAATCCACACAATTAGAACCTTTTGAGGTACGATGCAAAAAAAAAGTATTAACTGAATACCTTCTCTTTGACAAGTTTTCAGAACTAAGCATCATATACAATATTTGTAGTACCAATTCCAAATATTTGTAATGCATCTCAAGATGAAGTAGCAATATATAGGGTTTAAAAACACATACATATAATGCGGATTCAAAGGGTACTTTACAATTTAAAACAGCCTCACATTTATAATCAAAATATGCAAAAAGCAACATAAGCTACAAGGTTTGGATTTGAACTGCTCTCGTACATGATTCGGACATTCCATGTACCAATGGTGGCGGTGATCCTCGTTGAGATGTAGGGGTGCGGTGTAACGGTGGACGTGGTGTCGCACCACGGATTTTTCGGTTGTATATATTCACTGTACTTAAATTGTTTATGCTCCGTTCTTATAGTTTTTCAACAACCCAGTGAAAAATATTGTCCTAATGTGGTGGACCTAGACATGTTCATAAAAACAACACGATAATGAAATGCATTCTCACAATACCGTCAGTGTCCCGGTATCTCCCTGGTCATGAAGTCAGTTGTTTGACTCTTATATCATTCAGGAAGTTGTGTTTCCCATTTAAACCCATTTGGTACTTGAGTTTACACAATCACGTTACATTCCGGGATCGTCATACCAGAAAACAGTGATAATGGCTAAAAACAACAAGAACTGTAAGCCGTATCATTAAATAAGGTTAATGCCCGATCGTCCAAGTGCCGCCAGCGTGGTTTTTTTTCGGTTGGGTTGTTTATCCGCTTCGATAGTTTGTTTTCACACTCAGATGCACTTCTCGGAACTCACTATCGGGGTTGTCCAACCGGGGCACTGACGGCTTTGTTGATCCTAGCGCCGACATTGTAATGTCATTGTTCTAATCAAACATTCGTTTGTGTTTAGTTTTTTTTTAACCACTGATATTTTTGTTTCGACGTGAATTATCTTAAGGTCAATATAATAGCTGACAGACAGATGTTGCACAAAAAATACTCTCCTAACTACTTACCAATATGATTACACGGCGGATTTATACGCACATATATCTTGATATTTTCGATTGGCTAGAATTAATTAGAAGCATTGATTGAAAAGGCAAATGCACACATAAACAAATATCAATCGCAAAATAATAAAATACGTATTCTGTTTCTTAATGGACGACACAAACGATATATTAATTGTAAAACGCTTGTTAAGAGTTAGCGACTACATGTATATAATTTAATAACGCATAATAATTTTAAGCGATACAAGTATGCTGTAGCGTAACATGTAAAGAACGATTTATATTGCGAGTCATTATCAACGCGCATGATTAGCAACATCGCCATAATTATGTTCATATGATCACGCGTGCTCCATAACCACATGAATTAAAAATACTATTGATTCAAATTAAGATTATTATTTTTAGTTAGAACTTAAAAATGTTTTAAGATGACTTCACATCTTTTATCAGAAATCATTTATAATATCTTTCAAAGAGTATGCGTTAATATGCAAACAATGCTATTATTTCACAGATTTAGCATCGTATAAGCGCGTATATATGATTTGTATACCAGCATGTGGCTATAAACAAAGGATATTAAATAAATAATAAGTTTAAAGGTCCTATAAATAAAATGTTGCGTACTTCATTGAAATTCATAACGATAAAGTTAAAGCCGATACCGACACGTTTACTCGTATTTGTTGAACAACAAAATAATGTATATTTATATATGTGATCAAAGCTGCTCATGGCCAGGATGGAAAGGATTTCACAACAGTGTACATGTCTTTTGTACATGAATGATCTTTCGATTGTGCAAACACACATTTTTTTAATATTGTATAGAACTCTTATTACGTCAATGTTCTGGTGCTACGATATCTGAACAATAATATTTTTGTTATTACAAAGATCGTTTTCACTCTAAGGGTTTGGTCCCACAATGTTTTTTGCTAATTGTTCTCATATCATTCAACGCAATCCCAAGGTATGATCCGATATGGAATAATGCGTTGGTGAAAGATTAGATTGTGTCTAATTGACAGCAAAAACAAACGAGCTTAACTGGTGACAGCTTTTGCTGGAGTTATTTAAACCAAGGCGTGCACATAGGTTCCTATATTTCTTGGGAATTTGACAGGATAAGGCATTTAAAACCCCACCGACAATCAGGTAAAACAGACGAAGTTTGTTTGTTGGATATTTTGTCGTTGAAATTTCGCCGTTTTAAATGTTCAGTATTTCAGTCACAGACATACTAATTTTATAAGTGTATATAATCAGTACACAGCCATATAAACATAGCAAATATTTCAATGAAATAGCATGTAAAGGGAACGTGATAGGCATTATTGTTAGTTTACTTGTGGAGAATGTTCTTAACCTATTCGATGTGAGTTTAATATGTGGAGTCTATGTATTACTGAAACAAAATGGATATTAGACTAATTATGAATATAACTATTAAACCATTCCAATGATCATATACAAACAACGACGACAAACTTGAGCAGACACTGCATATAGTTTGACAATAACAGCGGCATTAAATAGCAGAAATTATATATTACAAGCACATTTGTAAATATACGCCTAAGGTTAACATCCACACAAAAAAAGTGATGTTATTGATTCATATTTATTGAGTCGGTTCTATGCATATTTGCGAAATAGATATACTAAGACAGACCTTTGAGTTCTGATTTGTTGATGGTTTTAACAAGAACAGAACAGAACACGAAAGCATTGAAAGAAACTATGTTTTAGAACGCAGAGTGAATATTGTTTTATAAAAAAAAGTAAATAAATTCTAACAAACGACATGTATTATTACTATTTGGTTGTGTGTCCAATTTGACGTTTTTCGTCGTGTTAAATAGGATTTGATTAATATAAAATAAAACATCATACTGTAATGATGGTACAGTATTTAATCTTAATTGCTAATTTTAGGTTAAATATGTGTATTTATATATAAACATTTTTTTTTCAGCTAGAACCGATTAAATAACGCATATTCTTTATATCAACAATATTTCCACAATAATTACTCGGACGTTTTTATAAAGAACAATTCTTGGAACATAACTGTAAACGGTCGATAAAAACATCATGCCTTTGTTCAACGTGCTCTGGACAGCAATATTATGTATGCATGTTTTTGTTTAAAGACAAAGGCCAACCATGGAGGACAGCTTCTTCGGGCTGATGCTGGTCACAGTATTGTTATTGTGCGTAAGTGCAGGTAAGTTTTTTTTATAATTTAAATATGTGTATATGTATGACTGGGAATGATACAAAGTCTTAAGAAGAATGAAAACGAAACTCACGGTAACTATTTGTTGTTAAAAATCATACCAATTAGAATGTTACTTAGTATACTTAAAAGTAAACTTTCTTTTCTGTGTTTTTCTTTATGCTTTGCAATAAACAAACACAAATACGTTAGAAAATCTATGACTTCATAAGATTTCTATTTTCTTTTAAGAATCTTAAAATAAATTAGTTACATGCGTACATTTCGAAAGTACATAAATATATTGAGCCATGGGAGTATTATTAATGAACAAATCTATAACAATGATTCACTGTTAACTAGGTAGTCTTTTAGGCTTTAATTAAGGCCAAATGGCCAATAGCTTCCACTAACATTGTCGAAAATAGGGTACGTAGGTCACATAAACTTTCTTTTTTTTTCTGTTATTTTTTTTAGGATTCCCTTTTTAATATGAATATGCGATGACATGCAGAAATATATCGGATCTCTATTACAGAATCTTTTTTTTTAAGTAAATTTTAGTTAAGTTAATGTTTATTTTGGTTATATCATCGAATGTATACAAAATAATGATACAATTAATGATACAATTCACTGTTACAGTGAATTTAGAAAAAAAATGAATGATAAATCAACATGGAATGTAAAAAAAAGTTTATGGTCGGTCGGGTTAGTGGAAACAAACTTTATTTTTTTCAGGCCTCAACATATATTCTTTTATTCCAATAACATAGTCGCAACGAAAATTTAAATAAAATTTATTAATTATTTACCTGTTTAGACGTGGGTAAAAAGAAGCCGACGACAAACTGTGCACTGGTCCGTTGCGCTTTCCCGACGTGTCCCCCAGGAGAGATACGAATTAGAAAACCCCACGAATGTTGCTTCTCCTGTGTAAAAACGGGTAAGGTTCTTAAATGTTTTTATCAAACACTAGCAGCATTAACATAGTTTGCTCAAAAATGTCTTTTTTGAGAATAAAACCAGAGCAGATGAAATTGTTATTCAAAACAAGTTGTGGGGGAGGGAAAGTTTAATCGAATGAAAATGCATTTAGTGAGAGGTGAATTCGAATGTATGAGTAAACAGTTTGCGATATACACCGTTGTTTGAAATATTTAAGAGGGTCAATCAAAATAAGTATACGTGCCATGAACTATTCTGACGTTCAATAAAAACAACAACAACTACAAGGTCAAATGATAATCAGTTTATTGAAAAACTCTTTATGTTGAAAACAATAACAGCACACAATAACAACAATTAACTTCATACTTGTGTTGTTTACTCTTACACACCGTACGACCGACTAATGCATCCTTTGAAAAGATCGCTTACAAGCGTTGATGCATAATTGAACAGTTTGTTTCGCACGATTGATAATTTGCATAATCTTCAGGTAAATGTCGATACGGCTCTGACGGCAACATTTGTGGCACAGAAAAATTAAAACAATGCGAAAATCCCTATACAAACTGCGTTGTTCCACCAAAGCCGAAGTACGCCGAAGGGCAATGCTGCTACAACTCAAAAGAATCAAGTACGTACGAACCAAACCGATCGCCTTCGTGTTGTGCTAAGTATTGTTTCTAGTGGCAGTGTACAGCCTTACAGAAAATACACCATTGTCGTGATGAAATCTTAGTTTCGTCATTTTGAATTTAGTTTATATTAAATGCATATGGGTGCTTATAATATTGAAAAGGTTATTTGTTACAAATGTGTTAACGAGACGAAACGACATTATCACATCTATAAGAACATTTCTTTGCAAGTCTTTCGTTTTAAGATCCCTGTAGGTTTGGAGATGATGGGACAACGTGCAGTACCATAGGAGGACGCAAGTGCAACAATCCGGGGACTTCCTGCGTGGGCCATGGTTTCTCAGCCGCCGTTGGAAAGTGTTGCCTTAACGGTAAGCATGTACTTGTTTAACCCTTTGCATGCTGGGAAATTTGTCGTCTGCTAAAATGTCGTCTGCTGAATTTCCAAAATCATCAATTTTTTTCACTTTTTTTTAAAGAATACTATCAGAATAGCAACAGTTTGGATCCTGATGAGACGCCACGTTCTGTGTTGTCTCATCTGGATCCAAACTGTTTGCAAAGGCCTTCACAATTCGGTTCCAGCGCTGAAACAGTTAATAATAGTTAGAGATTATTCAACGGTCAAACATAGCCGGAATGTCATATCGGCCCGTTGGAGCAATATCGGCCCTAGAGCTTTAGCATTAACTCGATATCACGACAGTGCGATAGTGATAACGAGACGATGTGATGGTGGTAACACAAAACTACATCCTGATATCATCATCGTACTGTCATAGCATAATGTCTTTGTTGTCGTGGTAGCGTTTCTTCGTCATCGTCATATCACGTCTTCGTCATCGTACAGTCTTGATTTCGCGATATCATCAATGTTTCGTCGAGTATCTACTGTAAAAACAATCCATGCATAGGCGGTTACCAAACTAGATTCCGTAAATCAGTGTTACAGATTAATACTAGTTTAAAGGGAGTAATTCGATAGGCTCTTATTGCATTTGGCAGGTATAAACAGCCCCGTGGCCGTGGTCCATCATTCAGATACATGAATACGAACTAAATATATTTAATACACCCATAGATAATAAACGCACACATAGGTTTGTAATAAAATGACAGATATTGTTACTATAAATAGTAACAAATCGACGTCACGAGCGGGTTGTTATTCGTATACGCCAAGCCCATATAATATTTTCAAATAGAATCTTATCGCGCGACGTCTACTGAACAAGATGGCGCCGCTTCAGTCTTTACCAACGGTGCTAAACAAAATGAAGTCACACATCAATACAAAAGCGAACATGATAATAGGTGAACCTTGCACACAATAGGGACAATTAAAATATCGAATACAAGTGAAGCTGTATACTAGATGTATGACACTATTTGAGCTTTCCCATTAAGTATACGACCCGCTTACTTCAATGATAACTATAATTTCTCATTACAATAAAAACAATATGGGCTTCAATGTTCTTTTCTTCCATCCACTTATTTTAATTCAGTTCACACCATTCTATTTTCCCATTTTTATTGAATGATTTTAATTCGGACAAAAAACATAATTTACGAAATCGAATGACTTGTAAGACCTATTTGTTTTCCTATTAAAGTTTTCAAATTATGCATGACTAACACACACTCCGAAATATGTTTTGGATGCGTTCGATGCTTTTTATAATTTATTATACTAAGTACTAGTAAATCAAATGTTAATGTTGTACCGCCTTTTCATTTGAATAAGGATACTATGATGCTACTGTTTATTTACTCTTGTGTGTTATGTGATTAATTTTGGTACAAGTGTCATCAACCTATTTTAAACCCCAGTACTTTGCATTTGGGACCCCAGCTCAAACCATGCTTTTGCGTGTGATGTTGTGTATTTATTGCCAGGTATTGTATTGGCACTATGTTCAAATTTACCTTAAATGAAAGGTTAGCGGACACGTATTTCTGTCCTAATAAAGTTCATTGATTTTTTTATTTACTTTACATTTTAACTTGATTTTTGGACAATTAATTACCTTATGATAATGTAATCCTGCTCGCTGGATTAGCACCAGATGGGGCGATTCAAGTCCACCAGAAGCCTACAGCCGAAAGTTAACTCACTATTCGACTGTTTCAAGTTCAGCAATTAGTAACAAGACTCAGACAACTTCGATAAATTTGTCACTAGGCTGCGTCTGATTGCAAAGGAATGTAATTTCAAAGGCAACGGCAAAATGATTTTCGGGATGAACTTTGCGATCATCTGGGAAGAACTGATATACAAATACAATGTATGCACAACTTACAGTGGATTATGCAATTCATCATAAGAGTATTGTCATATATGTATATTGTGCATTTCTGATTTGAGCTGTTTGCAAAGGCAATACCGTTTTGCTTAAGGCAAATCCAGATCTAAGGTTGAAAAGCTTAATCAAAGCGGCGTATGTTAAATGCTGTATAACTATTCGGCTTGCTATATATTAGCTTATAATGTTGTCATAAATCTATTATTGTCGGAAACCCGGATGCAGCAAAATTAATTAAAAAACGGAATTTATTAAATTTCAATGGTATTGATGCCAAAATATTTTCACGTTATATGTGTACATTGGTGTAATTAAACTAAATATAGTGTGTTGGATGCACAATAAACTCGTTGAGTGTCAAAATACTTCATTTTTAGGCAATAAGAAAGGGAGATGCCCAGCGCTTCAAGGTGTAGGAACCTGTCCAGTACAGTGCAGGTTTGATACTGACTGTCCAGGAAAGAAGAAGTGTTGCTCCAATGGCTGCGGTATTGTGTGCAGCGACCCAGGTAAAGTGGTTTTGGTCAGGGCCCGTATTCCCCAATCAAGTCCTAGACTTAAGTCAAAGAATGAAAAATATTCTTTAAATTGGAATATTCAAGAATTGCTTTAATTTTGAGTCAAACTTGGCATTGGTTTAAACATATTTATTCTAGAATGTGTGACAAGATATGTTTCAAACATCTTAAGTGTATAGGATTGGAACGGTAGCAAAGCTAGTAGGGTTTCATTCCTCAGTAATATATTAAAAACATAGTGACGGTAATTTGTATTTTCAACACAAAACAATGAATAATGATTCGAGGTTAGACAAGTTTGTGAGTAACATTGGAATCAAAATAGTTTTTCCAATTTTGTAACAGTGTATTTAAGAAACAAAGTAGAATCAAAGAAATTATTTATAAGAAAAGAAAATGTTAAAACATAGAGAACCGATAGTAATACCAATCTGAACCTTCCTGGGCCTTCGATGAAACTATGGACTGCATCAATCACGGCAAAATTATCTGTTAGGAAGAGATTATCATCTCCATACAATAATTTTCGAAGTGATATATCCGTGTATTGTTCTATAGTTCTCACTTAAGTTAATCTTAAAGTTGCATGTAATGAACAGACCTGTAAAAAGTGAGTAGTGTCTTCTATTTTTCCGCATTGACAACGTGGCGATGGAACTAGATTTATATCTTATAAATGTTTATTAAGAGAACTACAGTTAGTTCTTAGACGTGTGTGCAGCACTTGTTGTCTTCGCTTACCATAATAAAACAATGGATTACTACGAGGTTTGTTAAGATCAAGGGCCATTTATAAATCAAATATGTTATCAAGAAGGTTTGCTTCGTCTGGAAGTGAATTTCAAGCAGCAATTGTTGATGGCAATAATGAAATTTGGCACAAAGACCGACCACCATCTAAGTGGAATGAATTACGTAACGATCTTGTAGATCGCTCACCAACTGATTGTGAAGGCAGTGAGGACAAATATTCTGGACTATGACCTGCGAACATTTTGAAGAAAGAATGAGTTTGTGTTTGAACCTTCTTGTGCCAAGAGTGTCTCAGCAAACTTCGTTAAAAAGTAACCTTTAGGACACAAGTCTGGTACAGCCGGAAACAATGCATGCAGCTTATGTTTGAATTTTATGTAACTCATTTATTTTTCATGCATCGTACAATTATCCCATACAACATCGGCATATTCTAGAATTGGAGAATAAACGTTAAGTAACTTATTTCAGGAGATCTTCGATCAATGCGAAAACGGAGCTTTTTTAAAATGTTTACGCGTGACCAGGCCTTTAATTTAATATACTAAAGTTGTTGATGTCAGCTTCCATCGTTTAACAGAATAACGCCTAAATGTGTGTGACTATTCACTGAGAGAATTGTAGTATCATACATATGGATAGGCATATGATGGGGTTTGTTCCTCTTACGCGATATAACACGTGATTCCGACTTCATTGGATTAAATTTTTACTAACGACGTATCGGCCCATATTGCAAGTTTGTTTTATATCGCTTTCTAAAACGGCGGCTGCAGAATTTGGTGTGTCAACAACAACGAATAAACTAGTATCGTCTGCAAATATGTTGATATGAGCTTCAATGTCCTTTACAATGTCGTTAATATATAGAAGGAATAATAGGGGACAAAGAACGGAGCAAACTTGGCATTAACTACCTCTATCTACATCATTCTTCATGTAGAACATTCTTTTATAGACATTATCACCAGTGGTAGCTTGAATATATTCAAACGCTGGACATATTTTTCTCGGTTCTAAGTCTATTCTTTATTCTTAAGTCTAAGAATGGGTTGGTGAATACGGGCCCTAGTCCTCGTGTAAATTGATTTTTTAAACTCGTAATATAGTATTTATGTTTATGGGATAGGCTTTTAAAAACAGACAACAGCAAGAAAATAAAAGTAGTCTTTGCAAAATGACGTATTTAAGGTGGTATCAATCTAGTTATCGAAATGTTCAATCTTCAATTTATACGCATAAAGCGTTCTTGAAATTCTTACTGTAAGACACTAAGGAATGTTTTTATCCTAGTGCCATACTCTGACATCAATCGAGCTGAACTTAATACGTGTTAGCTTTTCAAAGATATACACAAACCTAAGTTTGTTAGGTACATCTTTCAACTTCTATCATCAACTATTTGTAAACGCGAAATGTGCACACTGTTAACAAATTGGATCTTAATGGTAAGTAAATTATAAACTTAAGCAAAGAATTGAACAAAAGTGTCAACGTAATTTCAAACCCGAATATTCTGTTTGTGATTTTCATTTAGGTGAAAAGCTTTGGTTATTTTCATTGCTGGCGTATGCTACGGGTTTTGTTCCTTTCAGTTTATTAACCGAGGATTGCTTTCACGATCAGGATATGAAAAGGCGTCTTCCTGAATGATTGGCAGACTTTTCTTATATACAATAAATAGTGAAGAATTTTGGAAAAACAACTAACACAGTTATGAATACTTTTCAATGGTGACTTTGAAAAGTGAACCTTGACATTTATGTAAAGTGCATTAAATAAACTACAGAACTTATCCAGTTTTCAGTGTTATTATGATGCGTTTCATATATATTTAAAAAAAAAATGTTACACAACTAATAATAACAAACATAATTATTTAAGGAAAAAGTTCTTATGACAAAAACAAACTCGAGAAGGCTTTCCACAATGATTATATCAACAATCTTGAAGAAATAGCAGGTGTATACTCGATTCACCATAGAGGTTTGTCTACGTGTTTTTATAATTAAGTTGAGCTCACTCTATGCTTACCGAAGGTACGACCCCAAATGCATTTGTTACATCATAAACATAGAATTTGTCGAATAATTTGACCGAAAGCATTTATGAACGAGCTTAACCAGGGTGAAAGATCACGTGCCTTTGTGGGGTTCACAATTGAACGTTAATGGATGTAAACACACCGGTTAGTTAAGTTTTTCTTCAAATAACTCTTTAAACAATTTGTTCTACAAAGAATTTCAACTAGTGCATAAGAGACAGTTTTTATGCTTCTTATTACTATATGAAATACGTCAGAATTACTTTTAAATGAGCCGGTGTTTTGGGGCAAAAATTCGATGTGTACATCATTCATGTACTTGGTTATTTCTCAATTTGTCAATATTTTGTCACCGTTTCAGATCGTTTTAAATCTAATGATATCGGCACAAACTGCAAGCAAAACTGTCTTGTATGCACTAAATACTTTTGAAAATGTATTTCCATAACTTTAGGTATTTGAACAAATAAGGTTCTTATCGGTGTGATTACATTCTGTCCAGCCCGTGTGTAAACCCCCGGGAACCCCGTTGATCATGCACCCTGTTAGCTGATGACTTATTTACTTAACTTATTCTACCGTTTTTTGAAACCAAGACGTGGATATCTGTTTCTTTATTCCTTGGATTCGTAGCTTGAAGAGACACTTGAACTCCCCCAGCACTTGAACTCCCCCAGCAATCAGGTGAAGCTGTTAGTTGTTTTTGTTGCACTTAACGCCGTTTGCAACAGTCTTTCCCTCATTTCAAGTTGGTAGTTGTTCCTCGTAGACAAATACCATTTACTCGAAATTGCTTGTGTAAGATCAACGATGTATTAACACGAATAAGAGTTCGGTTATAAACATTACCATCAGCAGTTCAACGTATTTCTTGGCTTGTTTGTTTTGTGTTTTCACAATGACTCCGTTTAATTGAAATTAGAACTCAATGTCATTCCACGACCATTGGCTTGGAATGGTCAAGGTTCAAATTTTTAAAGGGTTTTGTGTGCGACGGTAGCGTTCTTCTTGTTTACGAGCCAGAGGAGCGTAGCATCATAATATAATGAGTTCACTGTAATATAAGTTCCTCATATAATCGTGTTATACTTTCAATAATACTCTTTGTAATAACATACGTCCCTGATATGGTTGAACATAATATTATGATTTTATTATACATTATTTAAGATTTGATTATGAATCTGAGTTTCAATATGAACTTTTTTTTTCGATCACCATTAATGAGCAAAATGTACACGCCTGTAAACACAGCCTTAAATATATACGATAGTATTTAAAAATACACATACATGTAAGAGAACTACTAATCTCATAGGAGTTACTCTGATCTCATTAACCTAAGACAAACTGTAATCCGTAGTTATAGCAACACTGACCCCTTTTATCAACAAAAGCTTGTTTCATTAAAAAAAAGATTGTTACGGTATGTGATTTGAATTGTTTTTTTTTTTTTTTTTTTTTAATGAGTCAGCCTTGTTTTCTGTCATTGTCATATGCGTTTGGTATCGAAAATCTAGCCTATTCTGGAATAGCCTTTTTTTGAAACTCGAATGGGATTTTGTCCTGGTTTGAAAAAAGTTTGAACATGTTTTTGTTCGACCCTGCAAAACCGTGAACGGAGAATCATCCGCCTTGTCAAAATTCGTGAACGGAGTTAAGTCCGGTCGGGGCATTGTCCGTATACCTGTAGGTACATATACATAAAAGACTTCGGACCGGACACGATGCGCAATTTCATTCACAACGAAGACGTCCAAAAAGAAAAGGAAGTATAACAACAATGGAGTTTATATAATTGTATAGTATAATAATTGTTTTTGTTTAATTTGTCATACAATGTATTGTACCTGCATTGTATACTGTATATATTTCTAATGTTATTGTTTTTTTGTTATTGTGTCTCTCATCATTATAATTCAATATCTGTCAATGTTGATTATCTATTATACAATGTAAATGTGATTTGTATTCATCATCTGTTGTACTATAATTAATTATTATTAACTATTGAAATGCATACAAAATGTACCTGTATTATGTGCTTAATTACCACTCTTCAAGTACAACAATGTTAATATAGGTTTTTACTATGTGTTACATATATATCTATGTGTCTGATTATTATATACAAGGGTTTATGTCCCTTGTCTTGTATGTAACCACTCGCATCTGTTTTAAGATTCATGTCCTTGTCCAGATGCGTCAAGCTAGCCCCTTTCCGTTTGATTGTCACAAGAAAAACTTCCTCATATAATTATAAAGGTGCAGTCTATTTTTGACTACTTACACTTCATTCTTTCAACCTGGTGAGCTTCATATTATTTGTATTTGCATTATTTTTTCCTGCATTTTCAGTGAATTTATTCATGTGTGAAATGAATTAATGTTTGCATTTTGGAATATTGTTCTGGTAGTCCTATTGTTCTGGCATGTTGTAATTCGATGTTATTTGTGTCGTGTTCTGAGAAAACTGGGCATAATGCTTGTGCGTAAATTGTCATTCCAGATTAGCATGTGCAGTCCGCACAGGCTTATCAAGGACGACAATTTCCGCTTTTATGGAATTTTTCTATTAAATGATGTCTCTTCTTAGCGAAAATCCAGTTTAGGCGGAAAGTGTCGTCCCGGATTAGCCTGTGCGGACTGCACAGGCTAATCTGGGATGACACTTTACGCACAAGCATTTTGTCCAGTTTTCTCAGAACACGCCACATATATAAACTTCACTATATTCAACAAAGCAC
>VMBQ01003871.1:82644-94122 GCA_007657795.1 Dreissena rostriformis
AAAAAAAAAAAAAAAAAAAAAATAATTTTTGTTTATTTCGGCCAATTTCCCCCTTCTAGTCCCACAAAAAAAAAAAAAAAAAAAAAAAATCCCTACCTACCGACCCTGTTTTTTTTGCCCAAGGAGACCGGAAAATAGATTAGTATTTAAGGAAATGTATCGGGACAACACTTTCATGTCAAATTATAGAAATAAATTCATGTGTTGAAATGGCAAAGTGTCTTTTCTTTTGAGTTTATTTTCTCATCTTTAATCTGCTTCGTGTGTATGTAGTGATTTAAGTTATATCTACAGACACACCAAATTGGTTGTCAACATTGCGTCCTAGATTGACCAGTAAGCATTTGTCGTCCATCTTGGAATGAGTTTATTAATTAAGTTTTATTATTTACTTAAGAAATATGTTCCGGCTAAGAGTTGACTATTGCGGTAATACAAAGGCAAGTATGGTTATTTGGCCAAAAACTTTGTCCATGGGTTCTTGAAAGCACTGGGAGTTTAAATTAGAAACAAATTATCAGTATCGTGAACTCACGTGTCATATTTGTCACAAAAGCTATTTAAGTTCGGTAGTTAAACATATTGAACGCACTCAAGCGGATACTTTATCGACACCGAGTTTGTCTCTAACATATAAGAAATTTTCGGTATAATATCGAGCAAATCATCGGGATTTTTTTTAATATGTTACTGTTATTTTGCCAAATATGATGTCGTTCTATGTCATAGGGAGCGGGGAGAATCCAGAAACATAATTCAATATTGAACAATGTGCAAGAAATAAGACTATCTTTTATTGTTCACACAATGCTGAAAAATAATTAAATGCTTTAAAAGGTGCAATATTTTTTTTATTTGTGGTAATAATTAACAGTTTGTAGTTGAGTTGTGTAATAATGTAATAAAGAAGGCGACAACCCGAGTGGTTTGCTATCAAGATTTGTAATTTGGCCTTCTTCCTGAATAACAAGACGATGCTCTGAATGTATATGGTTCTATGTTTCAAAGCTTTCTTTTTTATTAAAGATAACATGTATTTGTATCAATTTTTGGCTTCATTTCATCGTTCCTCAGAAAATTGCGGTTCTGGTTATCTGGTCTGTATATAACATTTGAGAAGTTTACTGGTAATGTAACTAGTTTTGTTTAAAAAGAATGATAAGACAGAGGTTGATAACTATCGACCAGGTTCTATCTTAAGTGTCATTTCAAAGGCTCTTGAAAGAGTTGTTTACGACCAGGTTGAAAGTTACCTTACTGAGAAAAAATATTGTTTAATTATCAATCTGGCTTTCGACGTAAGTATTCAACAGAATCATGTCTTATTCACTTGTTAAAAAATAACTGATTTCATTCGTTTTCAGATGGATAGATCAAACTTTGTAGGGACGGTACTGCTTGACCTCCAGAAGGCCTTTGACACCGTTGACCACAGCATCATGTTAATGAAAATTGAAGCTCTGGGTCTTTCAAAGTCTATGGTCAAGTGGTTTTTATCGTACTTATCTGACAACGAACAGTTGGCAGATGTGTCTGGAACATTTTCTTCCTCGGAGCGTATTACCTGCGGAGTGCCGCAAGGGTCAATTCTAGTCAAATTTAACTGACAAACAACAACATACAATGTAGTTACAATCGAATTTATACATTTTATAGCAGGTAATTGCTGTCACGCATATATGAGGATAACGATGTAACATCTTCAAAGTGCTTTGACCATTGACAAATGTGTCGTGTTCTGAGAAAACTAGGCATAATGCTTGTGCGTAAATTGTCATCCCTGATTAGCCTGTGCAGTGTGTACAGGCTAATCAGGGACGACAATTTCCGCTTTTATGGAATTGTTCGTTTAAATGAAGTCTCTTCTTAGCAAAAATCCAATTAAGGCGGAAAGTGTCGTCCCTGATTACCGGTAGCCTGTGCGGACTGCACAGGCTAATCTGTGATGATACTTTACGCACAAGCATTATGTCCAGTTTTCTCAAAACACGACTCCATTGTCAAATATTATACAACTGTGCTATGTTGAAACACAAAGAACAGCATCTAACCAACATTCTTGAGTTTGTGAAGTTAAGAACATCCATAAAAACAGATTTGAAGCATTGGTAGCCTCTTGTTGAGGAAACATTTGTACACAGAGGATATTGGTTTGTTTTCAGTGAGATAAAACAGTATGTACGGAAACGGGGACATTCGTCTTCGCAAAAAGTACACTAAGTATTTAAGTGCAATACATCCCTTTTTAAACGGATTCACAGGCTATCCAATGGTCGTTGTAGATATCAGGTTATACCATTGTCTACTTGCCAATTGTAAAACAAATGTGTTTGACCATCGCTGAAACGGGAAATATCGTGAACCGATCTATGAAAAAAATACCATAAGTTCGCACCTAAACACAAATTCATATCACACGCCCTCACATGGCGCAAATGGTGACCAGCAACTGAATACCAGTCCATCCGAAAAGTGTGACACACAAGTAAAACAGCTAGTATAATAATATACGTCAGCGATATTTTGATATTCAAAATACTAGTAGGTGCAGTATCCAGCTACAAGTTAAAGTGAGGTCAAGGAATCGAAACAATATTCCGATTATGACGATTATAAAACCCTCCTATTTTCAGCACGTTTTATGTGCAATCTTGGCGTCAGCATTTGGAAAGTATAAAACCCTGTATTTATCAGGAATAGTCAGAGATCTACATTTGAGTTTAAGTTGTGCGTCGACAATAATCATGTCTACCTTTACAGCCGCTTTTGTTCATATGTTGTATATATTGGTTCTGTGTAGTCAATATGGTGCGGCGTTCGGCCGATCGCTCCAGAGAAATGAAGCTATCACAACTGGCGAAATCAAACACATATTTCATGACAAACAGGATGAGGATAATGACGCATCGGGATGGTTGGAAAATCTTGGAAAAGTTGACTCTCATTCTCGGACGAAAAGGGCCACGATAAGTGATAGCGGATATGGTTCCCGTCTCTACGCTGGCAACAAGATTGCTACTAACAATTTACAGAAGGTTCTATTCGCTGATATCGGTAAAAGAACCGCGATAAGTGATAGCGGATATGGTTCCCGTCTCAAAGCTGGTCACACCATTGCTATGAGCAATTTACAGAAGGTTCTATTCGCTGATATCGGTAAAAGGGCCACGATAAGTGATAGCGGATATGGTTCCCGTCTCCACGCCGGTAACAACATTGCTAAAAACAATTTACAGAGGGTTTTATTTGCTCATATCGGTAAAAGGGCCGCGATAAGTGATAGCGGATATGGTTCCCGTCTCTACGCTGGTAACGAAACTGCAAATGACAGTTTACAGAAGAAATATATATTCGCTCATATCGGTAAAATAGCCGCTGTAATTTATAGCGGATATGACCCCCGTCTCGACGCTGCTCACAAAGTTGCTGTTGGCAATTTACTGAGGGTTCTATTCGCTAATCTCGGTAAAAGAGCCGTGGTAAGTGACAGCGGATATGGATCCCGTCTCAACGTTAGTCACACCATCGCCAATGAAGATTTACATCGGTCTCTATTCGCTAGTGGGGAAACAAGAGCCGTGAACCTCACCGACGCGAATATGCCGTCCAAACAGCGCTTCATGTCGGACAACGGATTTGGATCAAGTCTTACATAGACCCTGGTCACACGAGTGCCTGGAGCGGACGAACTATTCGAGCGTAACATTCGTGAAAACGTCCGGAACTGGAATGGAAATCAAAAGAAGATACGGCTCCTGAGATTCAACCGGAAGTCAGCTAGCTTTTGGAATTGCAACAATGAGTGATTTTTTTTATACAACACGGACCAGTCAAATGAATGCATACAAGCCGAAATGGAAAAAGCAAAGCACGGGTATATGTGGCGCGTTATGTTTCCAATTGCAAAAGATATGTGTAGGAGATTTCAATTTTGCACTATTTTTTTTAAATGTACGTTTGCTTATACAAGCATTTTTTACCAGCTCGTTTTTGAAAGATACTTTTTCCTTAAATGACATTAGTAAAAAAAAAACATGAACATGTATGTGGCATTTTTAAATGACACATGCTTACAGTTGCTTTATAAACTATTATGCTATTAAACAGATTCAACATAATCGTGTTTTACAGCACCACCTAGCCAACAATGTACTGCATATAAGTTTAGCTGCTCGTTTATTCACTTATAATAATTTATTTTTCCGTTTACAAAGTATATGTTCAGTTGTCCAAAGGTTTCGAATAAACCCACAATGTGCTAATTCAGTATCAACTCGATCGATGGCACAGCAGTTCAACATTTTGGCAAGCTGTTCATATTTTCTTTGTTTGAAAATATGTGTCGCGCTATGTGGAAATGGGGTTTAATGCATGTGCGTAAAGTGTCGTCCCAGATTACCCTGTGAAGTCCGCACAGGCAAATATGGGACCACACTTTCCGCCTAAACTGGATTTTCGTCAAGAAGAGTCTTCCCTTAAACGAAAATAAAATAAAAGCGGAAAGTGTCGTCCCTGATTAGCCTGTGCGGACTGCACAAATCTGGGACGACACTTTACGCACATGCATTAAACCACCTTTTCACAGAGCGAGGCTCATATAGAAGTGAATTAACATTTAAATTTATATAGATATACAAATGTCCTTCTAGATCCTAGAACAATAAATACATTCTGTAAATTTAACAAGTTCAGGTGCGTGATTATCATTCATTTGTCCGTCGAATATTAACCCATAGTGGACTCTCCCATCCTTCTAAATTGGATCAATTTATTTCCAAAAAAAGGGATGTCTAGTATATTTATTTATATATTTAGAATATTTCTTACAGAAATATTTCTTTAATCAAACAGCGCAGACCATGATGAGACGCCGCATCATGCGGCGTCTCATCTGGGTCTACGCTGTTTGCGAAGGCCTTTTTTATAGACGCTAGGCATAAATGCGGTAAATACATCTAGAACTGCAACGTCCTAATGACAATTTGTCGATAAACAATTGTATGTAAATTTCAATTAAAATAAATTGTATTGATAGAACTGTTCACAGGGTCAAGTATGAACCAAATATATGGGCACGCACGTTCAGCGAATGTGCTGAAGATGTTAAGTCGTGAACGCACAATTGATTTCCAAACAAGACAGACAGACAGACAGTTTATTTCGACTTGCACAATGTACATCGTCAACAATACATAATGAAAACAGTACAGTTTGCCAATTGTGATAGGAACAAAGTTGTATGCATATTTACAAATCATATACTTAGCAAATAAAGTGGCGTGATCACAAATGGAGTATAACAACAACAAAAAGGGGGGAAAAAACAAGAAAAAAGAGGTTGAACAATTAAAGCATTCTTGCATTTAGAATAGATGTTCGTACTGCAAGTGATTCTTTTACATATAAGCATACTTTTATTGGTTCTGTTTTATTATTCGTTTGCAGTAAGCTTAAATATTTATACATAGATGGTCTTTTATAATAACATGTTTTAATGTATGTTTTTCTAATGTTTTCAAAAGCCGGGCAAATACAAATAAAGTGAAATTCATCTTCAATATCGGTCGAATCGCAACAAATGCAATATCGTTGGTTTCTAGAAATTGTGTCTCTTGCATAACGACCGGTTTGAATATGTAATGGGCGGGCTGACAATCTTAGTCTAGTGAAAAGGTGTATCAAACTTCTTGGTACAACGTCTAAGTAGGACTCATATTCAAAGTTGATTTGAAAACTTCGATAAACATCTAACATTGAACTGTTATTTAACGTGCCATACCAATCCTGTGTAAAGTGATCATATGCTCTGCGTTGAAATTCTTCAACAAATGTGTTAGTGTCAATATTAATATTAGTTACATCATGAAATACATAACTGAAACCATAGTCATCAAGCATCTTTTTAACATTGAATATACAATTATGACAGCCTTTGTGAAAATCTGAAACGGCCAAGTTATACACGGTTTTAATAACGATATTGTTAGATCTACATATCTTAAACCAATATTTAATGACACGGACATATCTATGTATGTAAATAGGATATCTACCCAGCTTACCAAAGACACATGTATTACACGTGACTGCAGGCCCGTAGCCAGGGTTTTGAAAAGGGGNAAGGGGGGGGGGGGGTGCGAATTTGCCCATCAACGATTATTATTGAGCTACGAAGTGGAGAAGGGGGTAGGTGCGAGAGGGTGTGTCCCCCTCCTGAAATTGGGGTGTTGTGTGGTCCTCCCCCTAGAACATTTTGAAAATGAAACGTAAAATCCTGCATTCTGGTGACTTTTTCTCTGTATTTAGAGACTGAAGTTAATGCTGCGTTTACATTATGTTCCCGGCAGCCACGGCAGTTCCGTTTGTCCGAAACGTATCGCGCCGTGTGACAGTTGCAATTTTTTACCTTTAATCCAAGGTTTGCTAAGTTGTGCTAAGTTTCCTCACGGTTTATCAAGGTATCCGTGACGTGCCGTCGAAGCGAAAACGCGGCCCTTCGACGGTGCGCTAAGTTTTCATCCACAGTCTGCCCGGATGTTTAAATGTTGCTTCAAGGAACGATGCGTTTTGTTAAGTTCCCGCACGTTGTTTGCGTTTGTCATGCAGGTCTGATAAGTTGTACACGTTTGTCATTCATTTGTCACGTTCTGTCAAGGATCAAACGTGGACATCCGAGAGGTTTTGGGCACGATTGTGCTCCCGGTATAAAAGAAAACTCTCAAGCAACATTATTTATTATAACAAAATAATTCCAGTGACATGGATGTTAACGACGGGGATGATTTTGTGTTTGCCTGCTTATTTGCAGCATTAATACAATCTTTGAGTTGTAAAGAGCTGAAAGAAGCACACAAGTCCGGGAAAAGACGAAGAAGGAGGTCAAGGTCCCTGTGGGTTCGTCCATGGCTATCGGAAGCTAGAAGGCAGCAGCAAGGGCACTTTGATGCATTTCTTACCTGGGAACTCCGCAACGAAGATATCAACACCTTTTAGAATTATCTGAGGATGCCCCCAAAACTATTCGACGAAATCCTTGAAAGGATATCTCAAGTCATCTCAAGACAAGATACGAAGTTTCGCTCTGCCCTTACACCTGGATTGAAACTGGCACTGACTCTCAGGCATTTGGCTACCGGGGACAATTACTCGTCACTCTCCTATGCGTTTCGGTGCAGTAAGTTTACCAAGTTCAGTGCGCATGCTCTCATACCACGTCTTCAAATCACTAGGGCTGTGTTTCATTTTTGAGGCCTGCCCCACCCAGAGCCTGTCTTTGGCCGCGGCGTCTTTGTAACCTGTAAGCCTCTTTGAGTAGATAATTGGATTTTGCTGGAGAAAGTCAATTACATGTATGAGCTATTTTTCTTCTTCAGTAAAATTTGTTATGACCCTGGGGGTTGTTAAGAGAACATGCACCTCCTTCTGCTTCTTCTTCCTCATTTGAAAGGGGTGGATCAACAGGAGCAGTGAGTTCTTCTTGATCGTGCGGTGGTAGGCATGGACTTTCAGGTTGCTCCTCAACTTGAGCGTCCTTTGCAACGCGGGGATCCTTTGTTCGGCGCTTTCTTGGTGGCATTATACTGATCGAGTGTTCAGACTGAAATGAAAGTCTCCTGAATAGCACGGCTTTTATATACGCATCTTCAGACCGCGCGAATCGTGTCAGACCATACAACAACTCAACTGGCCGTAACGCATCTTCCTGCAAAACGCAATACGCCGTAACGGGTCGGAATAAACACCTATCAAAACGGCTGTCAATTATCCTAGCTTGCCGTGGTAATCTTGACAAAACGAAACAAAACGTAACACAACTTTATAGAAACTTAACATGTCGGGGAATGAATAGGATTTCCGTCAGAGTACGGACCCTTTTCGGGTTCTGTTACGGCCTGCTACGTACTGTCAAGTTTTGTTGCGTTAAAAAAGTTCTATCACGTTTCTCATTTCCGCCGTGGCTGTCGTGGCAAATTGTTTGACAGTTTAAATTTTTGGCACGACAACCACGGCAACCCCGTTGTGTCACGTTTGGCTATCCCGTTCCCCTACGGTGCCTCACGTTCATCCCGTTTCCTCCACGGTGGCCCGAAACGTGATTGCCGTGGTCGCCGGGAACATAGTGTACACGCAGCATAAAGAGCATTTATATAAGAAATTTCACTTTCATTGACCATACTCAGTGACTGATCGACATGAATATGATATAACATACATGTATTCCCCACAACCGTTTTTTAATAACCACATTTTTCGATCATTCACGGAAATACATTATTTTATACGGTGTTTAACCAGACACTTGTATGCGCGCACACACTTTGTTTACATATGCAACAACATATTTATAGAATGTAAAATCAACACTAAGAACAACATATCATTATTTATTGGAATCTCAGAATCTTGATAGAATTGGTGTATTTTACCATTACAAAATTCTACCACTCTTTAATCAAACAAATTAAAAGGAAATATTTGACTCTTTTTTTTCAAAACAATTGTTTGTCTTCTACTATGGATAGTACCAGAAGCCTAGCATTGTTCTAAACGTGCTAATGGTATATTGTACAACAGACACTGATTAACAAAACTGGATCTTCTCTAATCAGCATCAATACTAAACAGAAATCAAAATGGTATAACTGGTTTTTTTATTTTTTTAAAACTATTTTTAACAAATAAGTTATCTTTTTCTAAACGAATTTTTGAAAAATATAACAAGTATGGCTTCATCAAGACCCTATAACCACAAACTACTGGCCCTATGGTCTCAAAGTCCTTAACAATGTATACCAGGACGTTGAAGAAAAAAAGATCGACTTATTTGCCCATTATGCTCAAGATCTGTCACAGTTAAGGAACATTAAACGTTAACGTCCACCAGATCATATGTTATTACGTTTTAAATTCATTATAACAACTGTTTAAGAGTAGGACATATTTCCGAGTGTCAAGTTTTGTCATAGACGCACGCTGGTAGTGGTGCAGACGCCTCAGTGTGCTAGCAGCCCGATCACACTCTGCACTTGTGACATGACATTTAGATAATAAAATATTCATTGCTTTTAATGCTTTACCCGTAAGATGTTCTTGATTCAATGTGAAACTTCCAGTATCTTTAAAAATAACACCAAGATAGTTAAAATCATTCAAACCTTAGTTTTAACTTTATTTCAAGCAAATAATTCCTGTAAACATGTACAAATGTAAACATTATTCGAGAAATTCAGATACCAAACATGAAGGTGCTTTGGATCGGAAAACAAGGTCGATGTGACACTTATATTAATTCCTCTCCGTTTGTGTGGAGTTGCTACTGTAAACTGTGTGGGCAGAAGTCGAACTGTAAGTGTTTAGTTTACTTGTGAAAAGGGTAGGGGTAGACAATATTTAAGAGAAATATTAAAGAGGGGGGAAAAAATATTATTTATATGTAAACCTGGTACACGGTCTGTTGTAGAGCAGTAGAAAGCCGATTACACGTATGTCGCAAAACGTTTCGTTGCTATGATGTATCGCTGTACAGCGAGGATCAGAAATTCGTTTTCTGCACAAGAGAATCGGTCAAAGCCATTCACAACTTGAACGACATGTCCATTGTAGGTCCACTTTTCCAAACAAGACAAGACAAATATGTATTCAGACTTGCACAGTGTACATCGTCTAAACACTAGATATTTTACATACAATTATGCCAAAGAGATAAACATAGAAATAAAATAAACATAAGCAGCATCGTATACGATTACTGACAGGCTAGGTAAAATACTTGTTATATATGGAGGATTACTATTTGAAGTTAAGTAACAACATTAGAAATATTATTTATTAAAAAACAGAGCTTTTTTTTACATATTTGGCTAACTTAATAAATTCAAATGTATTCGATGTATTCAGCGAATTTATAAACCGAAGATCTAATGTTATAACATTTCTTTAGATAGATTCTTCTCACATCAACGGTCAATGGTGAATGAAAGTATTGATCGCAGTGATGACAACGATTGTGACGACGAAGGCGATAATATCGATCGTCAAGCCATGCACACAACGCAAACAGCGCTGGCGTACATGAACTTTGTGTGACCCTGATATTTAAACTGTCGATTCTTTTAGGAAGAGGTGTAGATGTGCGAACCATTGTGAAAAGAACATCACACCAGTTTATGTATAACAACCCATATGAGACATCCGCGAGAAGACTAAGGATAAAAAAAAAAGAACTGTTCCTTGAGGGACTTTGTAGCAATTGTTTTTAGATACGTTGTCTAGCACCTGAATGGCTCGTGTTACTTTAAAGCGTTGCAAGACATCTATCAAAAAAGCATTCGCAACATAATTTGGTTGTTTCGAATGGCCTTGAACTCAATGTCTGAATCCACTGATTTACCTCCGTCGTAGGTGTTATTGTTACATCAATGGAACTAAACCATCCTGATTTGAATTTCTTTGCGCAAGTGATTAACGGATTCTGAGAAAACTGGGCATAACGCATGTGCGTAAAGTGTCGTCCCAGATTAGCCTGTGCAGTCCGCACGGGCTAATCAGGGACGACACCTTCCGCCTAAATTGGATTTTTGCTAAGAAGAGACTTCATTGAAACGAAAAATGTCATAAAAGCGGAAAGTGTCTTCCCTGATTTGCCTGTGCGGACTGCACAGGCTTATCTACGACGACACTTTTCGCACATGCATTATGCCCAGTTTTCTCAGAACGCGACACAATTATTGATGAATAATATAATGTCCATTCGTTGTTTTCTTCAAACTTCGAACAGTGCTGACTTATTATAGACGTCCATTATGATTTGCCGTGTTTTAATAGCCTTAGATTTAAACGTCGAACCTCCTTACATTGCGATTTTATCATCCGCAGACTATTTGCTTTTAATGCAATAAAACGTATCTTAAAGCCCCAATACTACTCAAAATAAACAAATATTTCGTACAATATTTCGTAAAATAAAGTAAAAAATAAAAATAAAAATCAGTGTTCCATACAGCAATTTCCGAAATTTCAACGCCAAATGTGGTCTTGTAACATAAATGTTTGTAGATATAAAATGCACGTTTTTATTTTCTGTGACACATTAATTCCATTTTTATTTCCCGCAAATATATCTATTCATACGACACAAGAACACTAAAATGGTACCGAAATTCATGTATTCATATAAAAAAAGCACCGCTAGTGTAGACTTAAGGTAGCGCACCTGTAATGGGCACCTTTCCAAATATAATCTAATGTATTATTTTCTTAATCAGCATCATTTCACTGAAACACATGCACATTTTTAGGTAGGCTTTCCATGCTTTTAAAAAAAATAATCTGATTTTTTCAAAACCACCCCACGCTCGGCTTTTGTCCAGTTTATTTGCACCCCTGGGGTATATGAAATTTCCATAATTCATCCAGATTTCCACATATGGGCATGCAGTTAGTGTGTACAGATGCAGAAAAGGTGTTTAAAGTTTAAAC
>VMBQ01003872.1:0-92360 GCA_007657795.1 Dreissena rostriformis
ACAGAAAAACTGTCAAAATGGAGCCTAAAGAGGTGAGTCGTTTTGATTGTTCATATATATGCTTTACTTGGAGAGCATTTTATTTATTTGAATAATAATAGTAAAAAAACGTAATTCACACGAACGAGAGATATGCTGCCTACGAATACAACTTATGTATCCCAATACCACGTATGTATCCCTATTAGATTTTGGTGAATTGAAATGGATAAGATGTCCGACTGTAACGAGTAAGAATTTCGATGAAAATGCCAAATGCTAACCACGTCGTCTATCTAGGCCAGCACTAGGAAAGTGATTTCGGAACGGATTCAAAAGAATAATCTATATTGAGTACAAATTTACCATAAATAATGTGTGTGCCGTCGAAAAGCATTGCGCTTTTTGGGAGAAATGGTCTCCAAGTAAAGCATATATGTGAAAAATCAAAACGACTCACCTCTTTTGTCTCCATTTTCCTGTCAAGGAAGTACAACTTATGATTTTAAGCGTATCCCTATTGGGGATTCATAAGTTGGTTTACCAGGCGTGAATACGATATGTAGAATTATAAGGGACGTTTGTGAGGCCATAGTTTCCGCATATGCTGGGGATGTTATCCAGACTCTTACTGAGTCTGGGGAGTGGAAGGCCATAGCCGATCAGTTCGCGGCTAAATGGCAATTTCCACACGTCATTGGAGCTCTCAATGAAAAGCATGTAGCCATACGATGTCCCAAGAACGGTGGCTCGTTATACTATAACTATAAAGGTTACAATTATGTTGTGTTGATGGCCCTGGTGGACGCCGATTACCAATTCATATGGGTAAATAATGGATCGCAAGGACGATGTTCCGACGCACACATCTGGAATCAAAGCGACCTTAAGTTGGCAATCGAAAGGGGGTTGATTGGCATGCCTGAAGCAACACCTCTTCCAGGTGACGAACGACCAATAGGATACTATATCATCGCAGATGATGCATTTGTTATGAGGACATGGCTCATGAAGCCATTCTCACGACGAGGCCTTGAGAAGGACAAGCGAATATTTAACTATCGCCTGTTTTGGGAGGCATTCTGTGTATGGCAATACCAGAGGCTGTTCTTGTTCGTACTTACCCGTACTAGACCGTAGCGGATCCGTAGTTAGATCGTATTGATTTGCGTAGCATCGTACTTAATCGTACCAGACCGTAGCGGATTCGTAGTTTGATCGTACCGATTCGAGGCGCTCCGTACTAAATCGCGTCGATCAGTTGCAGTCTGTACCTTTCCTCATTTTTTTCCAACATTTTGATGGTAGATATAAGTTATATGTGACTAGAACACATCTATATAAGAACGTAATACATATTTGTTACATTTATGCCAAAATTATCACAATATATGTATATTAAACATATTCATAATAACACACACAATGCATTTTAATATGATAAATAAATTTCAATTGCTTTGTATTATTTTAATTAACAAAACACTATTTTCTATGGCAAAAGTGAATAATGTTATTTTACTTCATGTGAATAGTCAGCCTAACGGACCTGGTTTAAAAGCAGCAGTTGACATGTCGAAACGCTTCACGACTGATGGAATGTGTCGCGCATGTAAATTTCATTATGACTAAGTTTTGTTTTGCCAACATCTCAAATCAATGATTTTTATTCCGAAATATAATATTCCCGAACTATCCAGGACGAACATTGAATGATGACAAAGTACAGGTTTAATGTTAAAAGCTCGTATCCTAAGATTGTTATCTCTTGAATATCAATGAATTTCTTCAACTGTAGAATCCGGTGTCAATAATTCATTAATTTCCTGTTTTGTACATTATCGCAAAGCCAGATTGTATTTGCTATACTTTTAAAATCGACATGAGGACAGTTTATCTGGCTTTCGAATGTATTACAAATCATATAACAATATTAGTACATTTTGTACATTTTGTTCAAGTCACATACACAAATATTTAACAAACAATGGTGTCCAGGGTCTTAGTCCACACACCATTATAATTTAGTCACTTTCGAGCATAAAAGCTTTAAATTGATTTAATCATTTATTATTCAAACAATTGCTGTACCAAACAACTCTTAATTGCGCGTAATTAAATGTTTAAGTTTTACGAGGTTTAAATTGAAGGGAACTCTATACTTATAAAAGAATGAAAAATACCTATTTCCGTGTTAACCAAAATTAAATTAAGAGAGACGTTCCTACAATTTACTTCTCGATTCAGACCAATTTAATTAAGATCGGTTTCTGATTGGCACCAATGATAAACAAACGGCTTGCACCGGAGACTAAGACATATGGCAGGCATTATCTATACTCCGTCGTACAAGTGCATTTCATCGCTTGAGATTAAAATAAGTAAAGGTTAATAAATTGATTTCTCAAGCGAAAGCGATTCGAAAGTTAACAGACGCTGACCTCTCGCAGATAAAACGGTACATTTATTGTCACGCATAATATGCAAAAGGACGCTTGCCTGACGTCATTGATTTTATGTTACCAACTGAAGACTACAGATAATATCTGTTAAGTGAGTGTACTGACTGCTATCTGGATAAAAACAAAAGACATACGGCTCATGTTTTTTCACTGAAAAATGTATGATTAAATCACAGCTTAGAAATATATTTTCAAATAAAATTGCTACAAATAATATAATACTTCACTCTTAACTTGTTTATAGCGTTCAAAGCGCCACATTTGCCAATATATCTTCATGTATATCAAACACTTGTTAGACGTTGACACATTTTGTTTTTCAGCTATGGCATGGCATACATCCACCTGGGGTGTTTCAAGTTAATACACATTCATAAGCCATTGATGAATAATGCCCCTGCGTAATTTAAATGTGTTCATTACATACATGTAATATGTTAAAGCATACAATATATTTACCCGTGAACACGTAAGCTAAAACAGAAATCGTATTGCTTTTAATTGCTTAACAAAAGGGATTTCGAACATTATTAGTTCAATACGGATTCTCGCAATGCCAGGAAATTTTCTTAGTTAAAAGTATAAACCCGGTTGTTTAGCGACACTATAGTGTCGCGACACTGAAGACATTCTTCAGATGTGGAGATGTGTGCAAGTACATAATAATGCAGACAGCGGATAAAATGCCTTTCAATTGTCATATCCGCTCAAGGTACCCAGTACTTAATGGTGTTGCTTCAATCAAACAAGTCCGGCATTTAGGTCAAGGATTAGCGGTGCATGACAAAAATACAGAAAACATTAAAATAATCCACTGGTGTACCATATTCTCACATAAGTTATTTGTGGTAATTAAATACGCATGTTTGTTCTTGCGCGATTGCGGAAATGTAAACTACGAATATAAGTTCAATTGTCTTAAACAAATGACCAGCTGATGTTAACATCGATAATACTAGGTTGTTACTAAATACAGACACATTTATTTAGCGAGGCTTAAACCACGTGTCCTAGCGAGTGGTACAGGTTTTCGTGTCGAGCAAATTAATTTATCTGTGTCCTACATTTACCTGGAATTATATTTATCTCATCATGTTCGCTTTCTTTTTCTTTATTTTTAACATAAATAAAAGAAAAAGGCTGTAGACAACACTAAAACTACAAATTTCGAAATAAAAGTAAATAAAATTGGGTCATTATATTGCTCGTAGTTCCTGTATCAAAATAAATAAATAAGAGCTGCACCAAATGTATCTTCTTAATGAAGGCGCATCTATCTGACAAACGAATTTCCTCCCTTTGGATGATTATTTAAGTTCATTGTTACTTTTATGTATTATATAATCAATACTGACAAATCAACTTAGCACACTTATCAACATGCACAGCCCCACGAAACAAAATCAAAGGACGTCTGTACTGACTCAAGTTCCTATGCTGAACTTCCTTTCCTTCCTTAATCAACAACTGTTGCTTTCAAAGCAAATGAAATTATTGACATTTTTTGTCTGGTTCGTTATATTCCAAGGGCGGAAACAATAAGACTATATAATTATTTGACAGTGAAATTTATGTATTCCCTTTAATGTCTTTATCATGACACACACAAACTACTGGGTGCAAAACAAAGGAAATAGTTGTAGTTGTTTGTCCGATTCATTATATTCAAACGACGAAAATGAGTCTTTGAACTTCCTTGAAAGTATGTTTATGAAGAAACATAATACATGAATTTTCCAAGCCGTTTACCTTGGTTCCTGTAACTCAGGAGGACCCGTAATCCCCCTTCTTTGGTAATTTAAACTAAGGAGAATTCGAAACGTTTTTAATTTTGTCAACTTATTAAGCGTCGTCATGATTCCCGTGGTTGAAATATTGAATAAAACATTATTCAAACCTTTTATTCGTTTTGACATGCATCCAGTTTAATTCTCAGACCAGACGGCATAAAAGGAAATTGGGATTGCCGATACCGAATCAATTTGGCACAACACACGGTTTTCTAATCTGGTCATGAATTCAAGACCAGAATAGTTTCACGTACTTCTAATTAATGTTTGTTATCGTCTGAAGCCGATTTAATTTACAATCATGGGTTAATTTTGAGGCCTGATGAAGACTTTTAAATAATTTATTATCGAAGAAATCGTTAAACGTCGGTAAATTTATAAGGTAAAACTTACTTTTACTTGATCAGTGTCGATATAAATTAAATACAAGTAATTAAAAGCACAGGAGGAGATCAATGTATGCATTTAATAGATTGATACCAGAATAATGTATTTATTGGACTTAATGTAAAACTGTTTTGGCTAATAAAAATATTGTCACTAAATAGTAGACAAATCAAGATTTCAAATAGTATTGTTTTAGTCGCGTTCACGAGCAAATTGTTAGTCTGTGAGAAATGAGTGTAGTTTTTACAAGAAAAATTCGACTACTATTTTGGCATTTCATCATCAAAGTACATGTATATGTGTATTGTTCTGCAAAAGATCGTTTCGCGACTCAACATTTTCGCTAGAATAAAAAGCTTGAAATCAAAAGTGGTGAAAAGTAGATGTATTAATACTCACTAAGTCATAAAACATGAAAATCTGTTTTCTTTGTTCGAGCATTTTTCTTAATGATACCAGAATATGGCAAAGCATAATGAAGAACTTTAACTTCAGCTCTTAGGTAAAACGTGTTATAGTAAGGAGTTCTACATCAAAGTTTCGTTAATTAATAACGGTAGCAGCCTCGATTTCAGTCATGTTCATACTTTCTATTAATCTCAACTTGCTACAAAAAGGAGCGTAATTTTATTGCAACATAAAACTATATAAAATGGCGACCATCAATACTTTAATTCAGTTATAAAAATGGATGCTTTATAGGACTGGTTAACAATGAAAAATGTCGAGAGCTTATTTGATGGTATATAATCGTCGATAATTCAACTGCGATATATGGCGCGATGACTTCTTTTTGTTGTCTATCATGAAGACATTCGTGTAATGCAAATGTTACTCCAAAACGGCCTCAAAGTTTATAAACAACTTGTTTGTCCAAATAGTTCATTCAAAAAGAAAATATGTCGTTTAAGTTACGTTGCAGTGAAAAACAACAGCCGGTTAGTATATTTCCATACGATATGTTGTAATGTTGGTATTAGTTTGAATAAATGTAAGCGAAAACGTAAACTAAAAACGATGACGTCAATTTGACAAGTAAAATTAGATGAACTGGGTTTAACCGACTTTTACGTCTTCACAAATCACCATTATTTTCTTTGTCGTTATCAATATCAGCAAACACCTCCTATACAAATCCGAGCTTCTATGGTTTCGTGGTGTGGTGGTGTTAATCCTCGACTGTTAAGCCATATTTCTATAAGACGCAAGTTTGTAATCATAAGGAAAAAATGTAATATATCTCGAACGACAATGTTTTCAGTTCAATACCTAAATATAACGAACACAATGTAAATGAAGCTATTTCTTTTTATTTAATTGTTTTAATTAGGATCGGTTTAACGTCGTTCGCCTTTTTGAACTGATTTGCTTTATTAGGTCGCTCTTGGCGTGAGGCTGCGTTAGGTGATCAGACAGAGTGTGTTCCACCACTTCTACAAAATGGATTGTTTTTACTCTAGAAAATTGGGACGAACGTTGAATTATACTGCAATTGCAATCTGAATTGATTTGTTTTCACAGAAAGATATCTAAATTTTAGTGTGAAGTATATGATTACCGGTAAACAGAGGAAAACACTCAAATGCAAGATTTAATTCGAATGCTATCTACACCGGTAATAGAGTCGAGCGGCATATCATTGATGGCACAAGTACATACGTCCCTTCTTTGACTAACACAACTTCTAAACAATGGTACATAATACGTTTGTTTACAAAACCACAAAAATGACAACACAAATTACAGACGCATTCACAGTCGAATAAGTCATCTGATTACATTCAGATTACGTACGTACTTATGTTTTATCTTACACAATAAGAACCATGAATACATGGCAATGGTTATTCACTTACCTAACTTTAAGATGAAAACATCAACATAACGTTTGTTTCTAGTTTTTCTTCCTAAGTAGGTAATATATATTTGTGGCATGATCAAAATAGTAAAGAAATAAATTGAGGTCTCAGTCGTATATAAAAACAATATAATGCGTATACGTGAACATATTCCAACAGATCCAAATACTTTAGATATTGGAGCCAACCTGCTTTTCATTTCCGCAGATGTTTGTATAACGAGACTCAATTAATTAAATTCAGACTTGACACTTGACGTAAGGAAGATTTATAGACTCCGTTCGTTACTCCAAATGCGCATGTATTGTTAAGTGCAAGAAATCACCGTAACATACATCAACGCTGATAATAAGTAATAATCAGTGTTATAGGGTACGTACCCTTATTTTTTCATTATATATATTCCTGCCTTATCTATACGGTAAGGGTATATGATGTCCTTATCTCGGTTTTACGACCAAATACATTAATGAAATGTTAATCGTTTATCATTCAGAAATGTGCTTCTTCTTTAGGCATAAATTTCAAAATTTTATAAAAGAAGGAAGACAAAAACAGTATAGTTCCTAGAGCCGCGATATTTATATATCGGTTAGTATGTATTTGTTTAAAATAGTTATTAAATTACCTTAAAACCAAACGGGCGTTGCCTAAATGCAGTCAAAATATGAGATGACATTAAATATAGCTGTTGTCATTCAAAAATCCTCACGCCGCCTAAAATGTTAAAATAATTGCTGATTTTAAATTAATAATATTTCTATAATGAAATTCATATTCAATCGTTTGCTAATCGTTCGCCATTGATACATACAAATGTCATATAACTGTTTTTGTTCAATTTATTATCTACTTACAACAAACACAAAGAGTTGTGTTTTTAGTGTCTAATTTTCGATCGGTAATTCGTTTGTCCCATAATCGTGCAAAAAGTGAAGAGACACGTTTCATATATTTATTTAACGATATATGTGGTAAAACGTAAACATTGAGAAACGACGGTCGGCATTATAATACGAATCAGAAAGGTCTGCAACCTACGAATATAGAACACTTGCCGTTCCTCAACATTACATGGTTAATTGACATTTACCACATTTCTTCCTAACGGCAAATGTTCAAATTAAGTCCGCTATTTTCAATATCTTCCCACACCTCGCTTCAAGGTCTAACTCGACACTAAGGGTTTGCTGTTATAATATTAATCCCCTGGTGTGAAGCCATACATTTTTGATAAGACTAATTACACGAAAATGCAATTGTTTTAGAAGACATTTATGTCCTTATTTATACGTACAACAAAGGCAAAGACTTGTTTCAGACAAGGTTTCTTTATGTGGTTTTTTTCAATTGCTTATACGTATTTTTTTATTACAATAAATAAGTGAAAGATAAAACATTTTTGAACGTAAATGAAATATATATTTAATATTTTAACACTGTGCGACGGACGACATTGGATTACAAATCCCAAAGATCTACGACCTATGAATTGAAGAACAAACGTACAAATGCATTCAAGAACACGCATATATTTGTTAGTATGAGTTTGACATACAAGTATCAAGACGATTGTATATTACGCCCCCGATTCCTGTGGCGTATGTCGTCCGTTAACCCCGGCACAGCAGGCAGTCACATAACATGTGCGTATGTCATTCACATGTTACTTTCTTCATGTTCAAACCCACTTGAATTAATTTCTTTGAGCAGAAGTTCCATTGGTTTGATTTAATATGATTAGATCCAGTTTCCCAACGTCACTGGACCGCTGATCACCGTAAATGATAAATGGCTTGCCAAAGCATTATTGAAATATCTTTAAGCAATATCAAATACACACTTTTATGGACATGGATTGATTTTCTTCAGGTTTAACTCCAAAGGAACCTGCAAGAAGAAATGAGACAACATCAGACAATGAAACTATACGAGAGAAAGAGCCGTTCCTCTCCAATATAGAGCTAATTGACCTTTACTCTTTATACTGCTGACCCTCTAGATGGATAATCTACACTCTTAAAACCAATCCGATACTCACAAAGATGATATTTGCTTGGTAAGAACATCCGGATGTAACACATGATCACACATAACGTTATCAAATTATCAAACAACATGGTAATATGCATTTTGTATGACAAAATCCATTAAAATTTGACAATTCTTGGTTTTTCAACTGTAAAATAGTACGCCTACCCAGTTATTCATATCAATAATTTATATAATTCATAACAAATGACCGAGTCAGATTATTGTGTTAATTGTTCTATGGATATCACCGTCCATGTTCAAGAATGGAAAACATCAATATTCGTTGAAAGTAGGTCAACCATGTACGCTTACTATTTCAATTTCTACAAGTTGGCTGTTTGATATGAAAGTACTAAAACATTCGAATGTAATAGATATACAACGGCATAATTTTGATGTGTTTACAATAAGCATCCTGACAATATNTGATAAATGATGACTTTGAGAGGATCATTCGTCTTCATTTTTCTCATTCATTTATAAATATTTATAAATGATAATATTATGAGACATATTGGTTAAAATTTAAAGCATTTTTGAAATTGATACTGTTTTAAACATATATATATATATATTCACACCAACGATAGTCTTCATAGCAGTTTTGTACCATAATAAATATTTACATTTTGTGTATTTTAAACATTATATGTTGTTTGCTTACTATATATTGTGCTTACGACGGAAATAAAAAAAATGAAATTACAGAAAAAATATGCGACATCCATTATATGCTTGGGGTATTTTAGTTACTTTTGAAGTACGTTTTAAGTCTTAACGCACTTATGGTTGTTGGTGCCGATTCTTGCAGATGTTAACATGCCTTTTAAGTAGATGAGTGCAACATTCGAGATACCACATGCCCAGAATTCGTGCGAAAAGTCTTCATAGGGCATGGTGAGCATTCTGGATGTTTTTACTGCACTCTAACGGCTTTTGAAGTATTTATTCAATGTTAAAGCTGCATTAGAAATAAATGCAAGGTTATTACATTCGGACCGTAAAAAAATCATTGTAGGACATTTCGTAAGCATTTTAAGTATTGTTAGTATTCCAATATAATGTATAGGTTGCAAAACTTAATGTTTCCCCCGAATGATGAAATACTGTTACTTTTACACTACACAATCCTTTCGATTTTGAATACATGCGATTGAGGTATAATAACAACGGTAACTATATTTACCACATGGCTTGCAATTATTTATTGTGGCACATTGATTTCCCCGTATTTACAGCGAGTGACACATTGATTGCCCCGTATTTACAGCGAGTGACACATTGATTGCCCCGTATAAACATCGATCGATAAGTTCGTGGGTACTCAACGCTATTGTGCAGCTTTATCTAAATATCGAGCAATAATATGTTCGGTGCATCCTCAGACAATGCATGTAAACAGGTACAGTTTGTGTGCAAGTTGGCTGTTTGTTTATAACTATAACGAATAATATAGTGTATTAATATTTATTGGTAGGAAGTAAAATGTAACTATCTGGAATGTGTACCTAATGTAGCTGTAGCGCGACATAACAGGTACATCCATTAACATTGTATATTGTTTTCTGATCAGATCAAATGTATCGTTTATTTAAACCTCTTTTGACAAACATCGTAAATTCGATTTCAATTTGATATTAATATAATGACATATGCCTAAGCATGTGTTTTTAACCGTCCGATATTGTAAGGTACGGTGATTAATTTCATATAAGCTTCGAGGATGGTAATCTGTTTAGTCTCAAGACCAACATGTTGCACAGTTTATAACATACATACGCTTTCCTCAAACAGTTCAGTGCACTGAATGCAAAGATCATGTCGATAACGACATTGTTTTACAATTTAAGAATGATTAGTTTGCTTTGCCAGATATTGTTGATTTATTCGTGGATAAGTCTTCGGTAATGACATAAAACAGGCACTTTATCTATCTGGTATATTTCAACATGCTTGGGACTCCTTTTCATAGGTTACAAAGATAACATTATGGGTACGAACAATTTAACAATATTCTTCATCGATTGCCCTCTCAGTGAGACAGGAGAGAATTTCACACAGACGTCTGTTTGCTATTATAATTGCATTTCTTCAATAAAAGTAAAACTGGTATAAGACGCATATAACAAATAGGTGTCTATCGCAACCGTTGTTTATTTTTGGTGTTTTCACTTCATGTACACTTATATTTGTTAATGCAGCATCAACATAGTTAAATTATATCCCGGAAAGAGGAAACTAATGTATTTGAATATCAACCGTACTTTCGTTTTCTACATAATTTTGGTAAGTTTAAAATCTGTGACTCACTTCAAAAACATATGACAATTCTGAAATTTTGAATACATTAACCTTCGTGTCTCTGTCAACCACATCTTCGGTCATACTTCTTCAAAGAAATATGTTATAAATGAGGTGTCAGTAAAGTAACTTTATGAGAAAGACTCATATCGTATCGCTTTCGTAAATACGCGGCAGTTCCGCTCGGCTTAGAGGACTGGGTTAGTCACTTAAAATATCGAATATAATACATATTTTTTTATAAACAACTGGTAGCAAGATGAGTTGCAGATAATTGGTCAGTAACCATATTTTAACTAACTCTTTTGACCTGTTAATTCTTTTCAGCTCAATTCAACAGTAAAAGATGCGTCTAATATCACTCTAAAGCTGCATGTCAATAATTAATAGCATTTATTTATCAATTCATAAAACATCCATAGTGTGTTTTTGTTGGTCGCGCATTTGCAAATATAATGGCTTAATAAGGGCTGATATTATGAATTGAAAGAAATATTATCATTAATGGTGTATATGGTATAACGTTATACTCTTACGTTACCTGTCATACACAAACTTATGGTCTCCGTTCAAAACTCAAAACGTATATTTATCAAAAAATAAAATGCCATACACATAATTCAAGAACGAGCAACTGATCATAAGGTATCAAATAACATGTGTTTAATTCTGTCCAAGGTTACGTAAAATACCTATGTATAACACAGAGTAATGGAAGCAATTTTATCAGTACACAGGGGAGTGTGTGTTGAATTAGTGGCATCATTTGCACAAATACAGGAACTTTAAGAACCATTGTTTCTGAAATATGCCACATTGTGTGTAGGTAAAATGGCATCATTTCATCCACCAATACGGCTATTTTGGTAAAAACATGATGTTCCAAATTAATAAATGAATTACCGGTTACTAATGTTTTTCTGTATACGATTGTTTTAATTATTTATGACATTGTGAACGTTTACATAGATTTACATGCATGTTTATTGGATTAACAAAACCACGGGTGATTATTTAATATTGAACATATGTTAGGCCTTCAATGCAAATTTTGCTAATTTTAAAACAATTTAATGATAATTATGTTGGGAGAATCTTTCATTGTATTATTAGTATGACTTAATTAATCATTAAACCACACTATAATTGTTAATATTACTCCATACATATGTTAAATTATCGAGTTAATGTTAAGCAGTTGCTGGTGCAGTGTTTAATGTTTCTAGCCCATTTAATTATAATTGCAAAATATAAGTTACATCATGAGCTGAATGAACAGATGTAGTTCCGTAGTAACTTATTCATTTTCCAGACACACAAGATGTATTTTTCTACACTTTTAACAGTTATTTTCAGCATTGTATTATCTATTAGTGTTGTGCCATTTTATTTTCCATATTATGATAAGTCAGATATGTTATTTCTATCATTTAAAAAAAAATCCAGCTACGTTCTAAGGTTCACATCATAAACCATAAGACGCAGTTCCCATATGTAAAAACATACTAAGAAACGCTTCCATTTGCCTGAAGAATTTCTTTGCAATTTAATTTAGTAAAATGACTAGAACAGTAATTGAAAATCCCATATCACTTGCACTTAAAATGTAAACATAAGTTTTCTTACACATGAATGGGCTTCAACAATGTGTGAATATAGCAACCGTAGTACCGTTGTAAAATGTTCTTCAGAATTCAGTTCAGTGCCTTAAAAAGACGCACGCCTTTGTCGTTAAGTCAAGTTAATATGACGATTAATACTGAAAAACGCCTTTCCGTCTTTCCTCTGACAAGTTTATGCCGGAGGTTCACCACTTTGTAAATGATTGAAGACTCTTTATCGAGTTCCTTGTATTATATATATATATATNATACGTTTCTTGTTTATGAACATTTAATTCTATATCAAAACTAAGTGTGCTACCTCGGTTTATAATACGTAAGAAGATACAGTATTACTGAAGATGTTCGTTTACCCTTTTAACATTATTAAATACTGAAAGTCTGGCAAGGATTTAAATTTGGAAATATCCTTATTATATAAAAATTTGATTTAAGATTAAGCGTTCCAATGTTTTAACCCCATCTTTAATCGTCTTTATGTTTATTTTTTATTTATTTTTTATGTGTTGTCTTGTCCTTTGTTAGGATGTTGTAACAATTTTACTACTCCTGATAATGTTTCTGGAGTTTTGTAGTCCTTAATTTGATAATCCCCCCGATGTCACCGGTCACACTCTCACTCGTAAACGTAAAATGTAAAAATCTACAACTTCTAATAAACGTCTTTAATTTCGATATTTATGATACTATTTCTTTAATTAAACATTGATACAGTTTTAAGACACGAAGAACTGAATTGGGTCGTTAGTACCATTTCGAAACTGGGTCTCACTTTCCCAAACAATTATTTTTCATTTCTCTGGGATAATTATCAAATTTAATGTGTGCTATTTTGAGTATCAGCTAACATTTTGGTTTTCATGGGGGTCTATAAATGATCGTGTGTGAAGCCATATATTTGGTGAGAAAAATATGATCCCACCTAGAAATGCAGTAGTTATTAACAGGCATGTTTTATCTAAATATGTTAACATAACGAGTTTAAAGTACAAGGATACATGGGACGATAATGGTTTAGTAAATGACCGTGTTGTGTTTTTCAGTAATACGACCGACATATCTTAATATCGTGAAAGCACGAAGTGCAAACACAAAATAAGCTGGTATGTTCGACAAAAGAATTCACAACATGATTTAAAATAAGAAACACATAATTTGTTTGAACGTTAATGTCAAGTTTGAAGTTAATTGTAAGAGTTTAGTGTGAATTAAATGTATTTCTGCACGATGGAATCATTCATGTTGACGCCATGCTTGTTTAAAAGCCATAAAATGTCTTCTAAATGTATTGCTGTGATGGGAGAATTAAGATTTTATTTAAAACAGGATATATACTTTAATCTAATGCGTTCACATATACATTACCCGGTATATTGACAATGGTCGATGTCGGACAGTAAAGTTGAAATAATAGTTGTATTATTCCACTGTTAACAGTGTACGATACGAATGGCAAATATGTGCATGCATTTGATTACCATGATATTAAAGCATACTCTTATGTTTTATGCTTCGCATTCTTTATACGACAGATCGGTTTGTCTGTTTAACTCGACATGTAGAATAGTAGGCTTTATACGACAAAATAAGTTATCTGCTTTATAGGACCAATCGGGTCGGCTGCTTTATACGACCAATTGGGTCGTCTTCTTACACAACTGATTTTGTCCTCTGCTTTACACAACATATCGGATCAACTGGTTTACATGATAGATCTGGTTCCTTGCTTCACACCATATATCGGATGGACTGGTCGACACAACAGATCGAATCGGCTGCTTCATACGACTTATTGGAGTTTTAGGTTCTCCAACATTGTGTTAGAGCACAATCGAAAACGACACGTGTTTATTGTTTTGTAAGATGACCCCGTATAATATCCATGAAAACAATCAACTATTTGCAGTAAATCCACATAAATGAGACGTTTAATGCTGATATATTGTATTTGCCTTATTTTCTGGCACGTAATAAGATACATTAAACTTGATCGTTCAATTTCGTTGCAAGCCCACAAAATATGTGGAAATGTTTGTTAACGCGCTCGAACTCTAGTTTCATGAATAATTCTTTAAGTATTTTGAAGGCATCTTAATGCATTTTAAATTATCATTATGTTAAAACATGAACAAATTTGAAGTTTGTGTGCAATAAACGTTTTTTGTTCTGTTCTGTTTTATATTTTTATCTTGCGCAACAAGAGTACCACTTTGTTTACATTTGAAACACCTGAATGTCATGCACATTATTTTGCGCAATACGGGTAAACTTTCGGGTTTAATGTACATTGAACGGAATACCCCTGCAGTTTACATATATATTTTGTTGGGCAAACTTTCTAATGTTTTCTATACATTAAAGAGATTTGATGCTTATTTATCGTTGTTTCCGTGAAAACTAAGCCAAATAAGGAACCATTACAAAAAAAAAGAGAAAACAACATACTGTTATGTCATGGTCAACATTTTTAGCAAGTCCAGTTTGATTTGGTTACTGTATCTATAAGGTAATACAATAGCTGAATGATTACGAATTGTATCTATCTGATGCTTGCGTATAGAAATACGCAATGTATTGAAGATTTATTGACATAAAGCTATGTATGCAGCCATTGTATTCATAAATTACAATATACGAACCATACTTATTTTACCGCCTGAAAGTAATGCATGTAGGAATTCTACTACTCCTTTTCCTCTATCGCTTTTTGCTACACATATTTCTATGTTACGATAAATAGATATTAACTCAAATTTAATAATAAAACTCCCACTCTTTGTCTGTATGGAGTTACGTCTGCCTTATATTAACAGCAGATCGGTATTTATAGACAAATAAACTCCACCTAGTGGTGTTTGTAATAAGATAGTATGATGGTATTTATATAAATTTGTAAACAGCCCTGTAAGAGGGAAATATAGTTATCAGTGTAAAGTTATATTTACAATTGTGAACATGTAATATGAAGTTCAATTTATTTATTTTTTATTTATCAGTTTATTTTAATGATGCGAAGACCTGAATATGAAACTAATTTGATGTTAAAACAGTTTAGTTACATTTATAATAACTTAAAAAGAATTGTCTTTAAATTCTGGATTAAAATCCAGATTGTTTACTACAAATTTAGACTTTTATGACATTTGTTTTGTGTATGTGTTGTCCTACTGACATGCTTTCAAGTTGTCGTCTGTTTGGCTTGAGTGGCGATTTAAGTCCTCACGCGACACCACACTGCGTACATCCATGATTTATGATGACCGGTTTCGATCCCAAATAGTTTGCATTAACCGTTCCAATGCGGTGAGCCCATCTTCAATAAATGTTATCATCATAACATTTACGTGTAATGTTGTGCTGTATTTATTTTCCCGTTTTGTAAAGACATTGGTCACTTGCCTTTGAAAAAACCAGAGGATGATAACAAGAATTCCTTTCCTGATAATGCTTCTGGATTTTCGATTAATGTATTTATTATAGATACAGATTTTAAGTTATATATCATATATAGTACAAATCGTGTTTTTTTAACATATTACCTATAAGTGATGCGTTGTAATGTATTAGGTAAGCGGTTGGTTTGCTAAGATGAAATTGGTTGGCATACCAACTAGCTGCACGTGTTATGCTTATATTTATGTTATCAACAGTTTATCGTCTGAAACCTTTTCATATACATCATGCACATCGATTGACATATGTTTGTGTCACATATCTGTTGCAGACTCTATAAACGTATCTAGGCTAGGCAACAATCGGTTAAAGTGCATATTTATGTGACAGCTTATTTAAAAGTTTCAGTGTTAAACAAAACAAGGCTTCGCAGTAACTCCCAGTCGATGTGACGTTTAATGCTGATATACAAGTTCATTGTATTTTCTCTGGCATGTAATTATAGTCATTGAGCTTGTATGCTATCACACTATTTCGAATTCATCGAAATGCGGCTGTAAGAATTCCTCATTATATGCACATCCTTGAATGTCTGCTAACTGGTATTTACGTGTGGATCTAGTTTGTTGATGAACGAGTATTAAATGTTTTAAATACATTTTAATTGCACTCACCGACAACAAAAATAAATTCTTAGTTGGGTCGAACTTATGTCGATGTAAGAACTTATTTGCGCAAATAAACCAATTAACATATGAACGCGTTTGTTTTGAAATTAATATTGTACTCATATCCGAAGAAAGATAAGATTATATCTAGTACATAAAATGCGACTTGATGTTCTAATTAAGGTAAAACATATGTTTCGGTGTAGAATATCAGCATAATGACAATTATAACCTTATTGTGAAGCGTTATATGAAAAAATGCATTTGTACTAAACATTCTTACAATAAATAAAACACTAAAACGATCTGTTAAATGTTTAATTATACAATATTGAAAATTATCGTAGGTTGTTTCTTTATAATTGTCCCACTAGCCTAACTAGGTTCTACTTTTTAAATATAGTTTTGATACATGTCATGCCAGTGTTTAGCAATGTAAATAAAAAAGACATAACGATAAAAAGAAGTAAATGTTAACAATACAGTTACACGTCACAATAACTTAGTTTCACTGAATATTGAAATTCAAAATGTTAAAATTATAAATGTCTTTCCTGTTGATTATCATTGCTTCGGGGTATACTAGTCGTCTTGGGCCAGAGTGACTAGCAGACAATGTGTGGATGTGTGGTATGGTTTTAACGCACAGAGCTTGTCATCGTAGTTCAAAAGTCATGTTTAAATCCAGAGTATTGTAGTCTGTTTCTTTGCTCAGCATTGAATCATCTGTCATTGCGGTCCCCAGGTCACCTTTCCAAATCAATTACGTTGACATTTCAAAATAATAAAGTATGCAATATGTAATGCATATGAATTATTCCTTGCACACAACTCTAACACATGTTCGACAGTTTGGATTTGAAGGAGAACAATTAAATCCATGTGTCCACCTTTTTAAGGAAAACACATAGTTTGTTATATTTGTTGTATGGGATATCTAATTAGATGTGAGTCGTTATATATAGCATCACAGTCTTCTCAAACTTCAAAGTCGAATATCCCCAACAGACTGAACATATGGCGACATAATTAAATCAACTCAAACGTGCTTCTTTACAATCGTCTTGGAATGGTAAGAGGTACATTGTTTATATTGTTGGAAACATTGTTGTAAAATAGAAACAATAATATATTGCAAAATTAGTTTTTTTCCGGTGACATATAACGTTCTTGATTGAAGCGCAAAAGTTACTTTGCTCACCGAACAATGTCGTAGGGCAAGATTGTTTATATCAAGAAGACGTTGACTTAATTACAGTCTAAAATAAGCAAAGAACAAACTCAACGCTCGACATGAATGTGTCTTGATGTTTACCAAAAGCCATCGGATGTGAAGTCATTTATATGGACATATTGTGGCTATTAGCTAATAAGTCGTACTCTGTAAAAACACGGAGACGAAGGTGAAATAAACTAATGTGTCTAGATCCTTGAAGAACACAATTGTGTTTGAATACATTCTCTTTCGGAACTTTCAGTAGTTTCCTGTGGTAGATGCATTTTGAAAATCGGAACATACATGTTTTAATAGTTGGGGTCTTGTGAATGGCCTGAAATAAAACTCCCTATGTAGCGATTTAATTCAGACCTATCTTATAGCAAATTTAAATATCATCTATAATTATTGACACCCTTTATAAGCATTAAATGTTTTGCAAATATTGCGATTATTTTTTATAAAAGCGGGTAAATTTGGATGAATTATTTCTTATAAGCCCTTCCAGACCGTCAAAACGCAAACACATATGAAAAATTTCATAATTGTCAATCGGGCCGTATAATTTTGTTTTGACGTGTAGTGTTTATGTATTGGCACCCATAAAACCCGCCCACACGCTAGAACAATATCGCAAAAATCGCCAATAACAAATAGGTGATAGACCTGGCGAGTATCGCACGCCGCTAGGCGACATGCTTTACACAGAGGTATCGAGGCATCTGAGGAAAGCAGATCCGGACATGCAACTCGTAAGAGAATCATACGAAAAGCGCGCGCCGCTATCGCCCTGACTGCAAGCCCCTTTGTGTCCGTATTGTGCAACAAGGACTGCCACGCCCGCATCGGCAGGCTAAGTCACAGCAGGCATTTCCCCCAGAAGTGACAAACAGAGCGCATCAGCATAGTCTCACGAGACTGAGCTCTACCAACCAACAATGCTCGGGGATGAACTATTGAAAGTTATTGAATTAATACTTCATATTTTTTCTCACAAGCTACGTTCCTAACAATTGTGATATTATATTAATGTGAATGCCCTGTCAGCATTCGTAAAAGTATAACATCATAAAATGGAAGTACAGATTATCTGCAGTAAATTTTAAATGGAATCGTTCATGCTTACACATGTCAACTATATCTAAGAATTAATTAATTACGTTGTATGACTTTAAAAGGGAATGTATGCCTGGTTTCAGCTCGGATCAACACGGCTCAAACACATGACGGCTCCAGTAGTATCGTCTATTGGTAGGGCAGATAGTAGCGCATTTATTTGTATTCAACATGGCGCTGTAACATCGAATTCGTATTACTTCCAATTAATACGCATCACAGAAAAAAGGACTCGTACTAAATGCATTTAATGTATATAATATAAAATTCTTAAATAAAAACATCAAAAAAATCGCGCGTGAACATGTTCATTTCCTCTCATTATTGGGAAACATATTTCACATTAATACCCCCAAAACAAACACATATCTTCTATACACTTTTCTTATCGTCGTAATGTAGAAAACCGACCACAATTCCGTTCCTATAATTTCATATTTAAGTCTTGGCAAATGTTGTATGTATCGTCTTTTTGCACTGATATTTTGAATGGAATGTTTTCGGAACTTGACAGAAGATAAATGAAATTTAAAACGAAACGTGTCATACAAGACAAGTATGTTTATATTTTTGTCACATTTCTATTAGCCCTTGCTAACCTTCATTGATAAATAAAACAACAACAGAAACAACAAGCGAACAATCAACTGTCTGATTTTGGATATCATTGAATTATGACTTTGTAGTCTGAAGTTATTATGTCTCTTCCAAAATCGGTATTTCAGGAATGAATGTGTGCTGATGTATTACTAACTTGCGCTGTCTACCCCCAAGCGTCTCGATCCTGGGCTTTCTGATCAAGTTGTCTTCACGTGTATCCGAACCTCTTGATGTTTTCCTCAAAGTCTCGGCGATATACGATGTTTATTGCCCGGGCATTGTAGCTTCCGGGTTACCAGCTTCCACCACACGGCGTCAAACGTCTTCTTGATTGAAAACCATCTCTACCCAGGACGAAGACGATATTATCTTTCATTGGCGTTTCTGTAGCTGCTGTTTCTTTTACATGGTAGGGTGGCTAGCCCTGCGCACAACCGTCCTCCTTTGTAAGCCGTGCTTGGGACCGTTCTTGGCGGAGTTGATCGGATGTACAATGTATAAGGAACTTATATAGTTGAAGTTCAAGACTTGCACATTTATCGTCAGTATATTCATTTATATTTTAGCATAAAACTACTGAACATTTCAGCGGAATACAAACAATAACTACGCTCACTTTCAAAGAAACTGTGGTATATGGTTTTGAACCTGTCCGTCGGTTGGTTGGAAGGTCCTTTTAACGTCGATCGTTTCGTTTCTGCACAGTTTATAGATGCTTTGGTCTACTATAATACAACTTGGTAAACTGGATGACTGGATGGCTTTGGCCTTCTATCATTTTAATTTGCATGTGCATTAGCAAAATAGATGGAGATCAACTTATCAAAGGTCAATGTCACATATTNTACGTGTAATGTTGTGCTGTATTTATCTTCCCGTTTTGTAAAGACAATCGGTCACTTGCCTATAAAAATACCAGAGAATGATAACAAGAATTTCTTTCCTGACAATGCTTCTGGATTTTCGATTAATTTATTTATTATAGATACAGATTTTAAGTTATATATAATATATAGTACAAATCATGTTTTTTTAACATATTACCTATAAGTGATGCGTTGTAATGTATTAGGTAAGCGGTTGGTTTGCTAAGATGAAATTGGTTGGCATACCAACTAGCAGCACGTGTTATGCTTATATTTATGTTATCAACAGTCTATTGTCCGAAACCTTTTCATAAACATCATGCACATCGATTGACATATGCTTGTGTCACATATCTGTTGCAGACTCTATAAACGTATCTAGGCTAGACAACATTCGGTTAAAGTGCATATTTATGTGACAGCTTATTTAAAAGTTTCCGTGTTAAACAAAACAAGGCTTCGCAGTAACTCCCAGTCGATGTGACGTTTAATGCTGATATACAAGTTCATTGTATTTTCTCTGGCATGTAATTAAAGTCATTGAGCTTGTAGGCTATCACACTATTTCGAATTCATCGAAATGCCGCTGTAAGAATTCCTCACTGTATGCACATCCTTGAATGTCTGCTAACTGGTATTTTCGTGTGGATCTAGTTTGTTGATGAACGATTATTAAATGTTTTAAATACATTTTAATTGCACTCACCGACAACGAAAATAAATTCTTAGTTGGGTCGTACTTATGTCGATGTAAGAACTTATTTGCGCAAATAAACCAATTATAAACCTAATAAGTCGTACTTTGTAACAACACGGAGACGAAGGTGAAATAAACTTATTTGTCTAGATCCTTGAAGAATACAATTTTGTTTGAATACATTCTCTTTCGGAACTCTCAGTAGTTTCCTGTGGTAGATGCATTTGGAAAATCGGAACATACATGTTTTAATAGTTGGGGTCTTGTGAATGGCCTAAAATAAAACTCCCTATGAAGCAATTTAATTCGGACCTATCTCATAGCAAATTTAAATATCATCTATAATTTTTGGCACCCTTTATAAGCATTAAATTTTTTGCAAATATTGCGATTATTTTTTATTAATGCGGGTAAATTTGATTTGTTTTAGACAAATATTACGAAATTGATCTGCATACGACATGTATTTAAACAAATGATTTTGAAACATATATGTATATGTATGGTGGATGAATTCTTTCTTATAAGCCCTTCCAGACCGTCAAAACGCAAACACAAATGAAATATTTCATAATTGTCAATCGGGCCGTATAATTTTGTTTTGACGTGTAGTGTTTATGTATTGGCACCCTTAAAACCCGCCCACACGCTATAACAATATCGCAAAAATCGCCAATAACAAATAGGTGATAGACCTGGGCGACTCTTGCCGAGTATCGCACGCCGCTTGGCGACATGCTATACAGAGAGGTATCGAGGCATCTGAGGAAAGCAGATCCGGACATGCAACTCGTAAGAGAAGCATACGAAAAGCGCGCGCCGCTATCGCCCTGACTGCAAGCCCTTTTGTGTGCGTATTGTGCAACAAGGACTGCCACACCCGCATCGGCAGGCTAAGTCACAGCAGGCGTTGCCCCCAGAAGTGACAAACAGAGCGCATCAGCATAGTCTCCCGAGACTGAGCTCTACCAACCAACAATGCTCGGGGATGAATTATTGAAAGTTATTGAACTAATACTTCATATTTTAACTCCCAAGCTACGTTTCTAACAATTGTGATATTATATTAATGTGAATGCCCTGTCAGCATTCGTAAAAGTATAACATCATAAAAAGGAAGTACAGATTATCTGCAGTACATTTTAAATGGAATCGTTCATGCTTACACATGTCAACTATATCTATAAATTAATTAATTACGTTGTATTACTTTAAAAGGTAATGTATGCCTGGTTTCAGCTCGGATCAACACGGCTAAAACACATTACGGCTCCAGTATTATCGTCTATTGGTAGGGCAGATAGTAGCGCTTTTATTTGTATTCAACATGGCACTGTAACATCGAATTCGTATTACTTCCAATTAATACGCATCACAGAGAAAAAGTACTCGTATATAATATAAAAGTCTTAAATAAAAACATCAAATTAAAAAAATCGCGCGTGAACATGTTTATTTCCTCACATTATTGGGAAACATATTTCACGTTAATACCCCCAAAACAAACAAATATCTTCTATACACTTTTCTTATTGTCGTAATGTAGAAAACTGACCACAATTCCGTTCCTATAATTTCATATTTAAGGCTAAGCAAACGTTTCATGTATCGTCTTTTTGCACCGATATTTTGAATGGAATGTTTAAGGAACTTGACAGAAGATAAATGAAATTTAAAACGAAACGTGTCATACATGACAAGTATGTTCATATTTTTGTCAAATTTCTATTAGCCCTTGCTAACCTTCATTGATAAATAAAACAACAACAGAAACAACAAGAGAACAATCAACTGTCTGATTTTGGATATCATTGAATTATGACTTTGTAGTCTGAAGTTATTATGTCTCTTCCAAAATCGGTATTTCAGGAATGAATGTGTGCTGATGTATTACTAACTTGCGCTGTCTACCCCCAAGCGTCTCGATCCTGGGCTTTCTGATCAAGTTGTCTTCACGTGTATCCGAACCTCTTGATGTTTTCCTCAAAGTCTCGGCGATATACGATGTTTATTGCCCGGGCATTGTAGCTTCCGGGTTACCAGCTTCCACCACACGGCGTCAAACGTCTTCTTGATTGAAAACCATCTCTACCCAGGACGAAGACGATATTATCTTTCATTGGCGTTTCTGTAGCTGCTGTTTCTTTTACATGGTAGGGTGGCTAGCCCTGCGCACAACCGTCCTCCTTTGTAAGCCGTGCTTGGGACCGTTCTTGGCGGAGTTGATCGGATGTACAATGTATAAGGAACTTATATAGTTGAAGTTCAAGACTTGCACATTTATCGTCAGTATATTCATTTATATTTTAGCATAAAACTACTGAACATTTCAGCGGAATACACACAATGACTACGCCCACCTTCGAAGAAACTGTGGTATATGGTTTTGAACCTGTCCGTCGGTTGGTTGGACAGTCCTTTTAACGTCGATCGTTTCGTTTCTGCACAGTATATAGATGCTTTGGTCTACTATTATAAAAGTTGGTAAACTGGATGACTGGATGGCTTTGGCCTTTTATCATTTGAATTTGCATGTTCATTAGCAAAATGGATGGAGATCAACTTATCAAAGGTCAATGTCACATATTCTTGTAACATTGGAAAACTGTTAAATGTCACATATTCTTGTAACATTGGAAAACTGTTAAGTCCATATCCGCAAGCTATCTAGAAACATTTGACCTAAAATCATCCAAGTCCGTAGGTTACTCGGGAGGAAATGAACAAGACTTTTAAATAGTACGTAAATTAGTCCACGGTCAGCGTCGATGGGCTAGTAATATGAAACAATGTCTGCACAATATATATTGAACACTCTTATATATAAAGCAGTATCTGGTTAGTTTTGAGGGGAAAGATGCCCTTTCGAATTTGAAAATTAAGAGATCCAAAAAAATAGTTGTGTTTTCTAAATTAATTAAGTAAGTAATTAATCTTAATAATTAATGGTATACTACTTAACTAAGAACATTATCAATTTGACGATGATTACGATATGTTGCGTTTTATTCTTTAACTTGTATATTAGGGTTACATATAACAACACATAATGATATTCATACGTATCTTTCATCAGAGTGGCCTATATGATTCGAATATATGACTAGAATTAACAAAAGTAATGTGCCTTTCTTTTCTCGTAATTCTCCCGATATTTGCCAAATCTTTGTTTACTTGTCTTTTCAGCTTGACGAATTTCAATTCAATTTGCATATGACTGCCGTTTTGTATTGAACGTCAATTTAATCGTCAGCGTGTGTGACACTTATATTTAGAAGACACGCAACCTTTTGTTAATTTGATTGAAGGCGACACAAAACACCATCTCTTTTGATTTAACTATTATATAACACATTTTTCTGTTGGCCATTTGAGAAAAATGAAATAAGTATTTCAAAAATGTGTTAAAGTGATGGTAATAACTAAACATGTATACGTGTTTATCACATATCATAACTGTAAAAGATCTCGGGTCTGCAATATGTTTAAAACCGATGATTTACATAACAAAACGCAAACAATAGAAACCGGTTTACCTAGGTCAAAACAATTAATAACGAACACAGTTTCTGCAGCATTGGGAGATATTAAGGACACATGTCTGAATGCGATAAGAACAAGAAGTTTTGACAATTCTATCAAAGCTGGTATTAAAAAATCATTAACTCGTATACATTAAAATCATATGCCTTATTGAATATATAAGAATACTGTTACCAAATAAACATGACCGGGAGGGAAATTATTGTCCGTAAGTTTGTTATTTAAGAAAAATGACAAATTGCAAAAGACAAAACATAAAATTAAGCATAAAATCTCGATACAAATTTTGAGCAATCGCCTCGATACGGTCAATGCAAAGCATTAGACGCTTAACAAGTTGAAGGAACCCGAAATCTCGCACTTAGGCCAGCAACAATCACTTAAAAGAATTAGAAAATATTTATCAATAAAGAAATAACAAAAAACATACATTCACTAATATAATTAATTATGAGGTCGCCGCCTTGGGGCGGTCAAACATGTATCATAAAGAGAAAAATAACTTGATGGAAACATCAAAAATGTGCATTAGCTAAATTCAGAACTTCATCAAATCAACTTGCGATTGAAACAAATAGTAACTCCAATACACTACAACATGACCGGTTATGCAAATCATGTATCATGCGAGCTGTGGAGTTGGAATCTTATAGTATTGTAGTCAGCCCCATATATAGAGACATAAAGAATACGTTTTTAAAGCCATATTTAAAACATAATTATGAATAAACAAGGTCCGCGGATAGGATCGGTGAATGAAACTTATTGGGTTATTATGCAAATGAAAGGCATTCAAAACTTCACATTTAGCCCAGAATAAATCTCAAAACACATAAGAGCAAGTACAAATTTATCTCATTTCGAAAATGAAAGATAATATAAAATGTGTGATGTTACTGTAATATTTAGTTACACAATGTTTTAATATTCCCAATGGCAACTAATGTATCCAAAGAAGACATAACGCACTGGACAAGATATAAAATGCCAGATTACCACAACATGGAAGTATATGCAAATTGTTATATTACTTATTATCAAAAGCAGACGTGCATTACAATTTAAATACACCAAGATAACTACGATATGCAGGCACATATAACGTTTTTTTATGATACAATAGCAAGTGCATAATACCGAATACCGCGATATTAATATTAATAAACCATGTGTTTGACAGAATGGTTTCTCTTGATCATGCAAAGGCCATTCACCAACATTCAAATCGACGAGTAAACTCATCCGGCGATCAATAGGGTCAACGTTTACTGAACTTGACCCAGTCAAGCGTGTACATTTACTGACAAAATTACGCTTCTTATCGTGTGCCGTGTTAAATATAGGACTCGTTATCCCAATGTCACGAGTTCGAGCTTAACTTTGTATTTTTTTCTCAATGTGTAACTCTTGTTGACTGATTTAAAATAAACTTGTCACATTAATTTTAATTTTTAACGGCAGTGTTTCAAGTAGTATCGCAATAAAAACAAGTAACGTTATGTTGCAAAATTTGTCAAGGAGAATTTCACATACGTTTACACTCACATATCTTGCAGTAAATGTACACAATAATTGTTAACATCAACCAAAACTAAGCCGAATTTTCGTCTCGAACTAATCAACAACATACAATTAGTAACTGTGTGCAGTTATGTAAGCCTATCGGTTTAAGTTAAATTGTGGCGGGTCTATACATTAATATATCAAGTGTCTTCAAATATCTGCATCACAAATGCATATATTTTATCTTAAATAAGAATCAGTTTCGGATTTCAGCGGCATATTTATAAAGCCAGGTCAAATCTATCGTTTAATACTAGAACATGTAGTTGACTAGTGCGTTCGGAATCCAGATCAAACTAGGTAATGTACATCACGCGCGTTTCAATCCAACATGCAGAGAATACATATTCCACAATCAGAGTGAACTTGGTTTTGCTTGTTATCTGGCTGTCGTGAGATAGGGTTGTAACATGTGCCATTATTAAATATATAAAAGCAGCACACTTTTTGGGATTTGATTATTGCAACTTACTTATGCTGTTAAAATATTGAATATCGTTGTCCACGTAACTGCGCTTTTAAAATCCACATATTCAATAGAAAAGGTTTATATAATATAATTGACAAAGTTCTCAATATGAAGACGCTCTTATCAAACCGTTGCACAGAAAAAAAAGGTTTTTAAAAATGCCATCCGCCCGAAGTTCAAGTCGCCGATTAAGTGGTTCCGAAAGATCGAAAGTTAAATGGTTAATGAAGCTGTCCGAAACAGACATCGGTGCTCAATTATTAAACCCTCGGGTATGTGGTAAGAGTCTTAGCTTTTAATGCAGTATTCGTGTACTTTTTAAATTATCCATCGTGTACTTTCCCTTTTAGATTATTGTTATTAATTAATTTAACTATGAGATTGGTACGCCGTTTAACCGATTCTAACCCCAAAAGCTTTGAATTGACACCTGCTTAAATAATTTTTAATAATTTTTCTACTAAATTTAATATCCGAGTTATTAGAATAGGGTATGTTGGTAGGGCGGGGTCAAACGGGTTGTAACCGGTGAATATCTTTTATTTACCAATTTAGCTGAAACTTTGAACGTAACTAGATTGCATTAAAACCTAGCTTAGGGTTGTATTTAATAATATAGTCCGTTTAAGGTCAAGGTACCCGTGACTTATTTTAAAAACAAAAACAGTTTCCGCATAATATAATGTGTTTGGATAAAGATATTTCACTGCATTGATATGTGTTGGTACCTTGTGTGCAGAATTTGCTTATGACTGCGTTAATGGTCAATGTTTGACGTTACTGTTACTTAAAATATAACAAAGCAAACTGTGGGGGGGGTCAATAATTTTAGTTTGCACTGACCAATTATGATGAAACTTGGAATATAGGGGCTTGTCGGGTAAAAATCTATATAACTATTACTAAAAAAGCAACAAAAAATCGTTTCAGCTCAATTACTTCAGTTTGGATGGATGTTTTGTACTGAAATTGTTTTAACTGGTAGCTCACATACAGAACAAGCTCATAATTACATTTCGGATAGTTGGGTGAAGGTCAAGGTAACTGTTTTAAAACAAAATACAAAAAAAATGTTTCTGCTCAAGAACTTAAGTTTTGATTGAGGTTTTGTGCTTTACTTGGGTAAATTGGTATCGTACATGCAGACTTAACTTTGGGTTAAATTTGGGACCAATTTGATAATTTGACATGAAAACCTAGTTTTTGATTTCATTTGTAATCAGTTATGACAAGCTCAAGTTCTTTCTTACTAAAATAGAACAAACACTGTTTCTGCTAAATAACTTTAGTATGAATGGAGTCATTGTTCTGAAATTGTGTGTGTAGGTAGCTTACATACGAGCTGCACCAACAGTCATCTTCCTAATGCAGGTTAGTTAATTGAATAAACGTATTATCTCCTTTTTATGATTATTGATTCTCAGTATTCCTATAATTTATTCACAGAATCAATTCTAACATATCAACTTAGCAAAATAATAAACATGCACAACATCCACAAAATAAAATCAAAAGAAGTATGTACCGACTTGAGTTCCAATCCTGAACTACTTCCTTTCCTGCCTTAATAAACTACTGTTGCTTTCAAAGCAAAGGAAATTGTTTTAGTTTTTTTCTCCGATTCATTATATTCAAACGACGAAAATAAGTACATAAATGTAATTGAAAGCATAATTTAAGGAAGATGCATACTATATTAATGTGCCAATCTTCCTTTTACATTGGTATCTGTAACCTAGGGGGACCCATAATCTTTCTTCGTTGGAAATTTAAACTAAAGAGAATTCGAAACGTTTTTAATCTTGCCAACTAATAAAGCGTCGTCGTGGTTGCTTTTGTTAAAATATTGAATAATTCACTGTTCAGACCTTTGATTGGTTTTGACATGCATCCAGTTTAATTAGCAAGCCAGACGAAATAACAGGAAATTATTATTGTCGATACCGAATCATATTGGCACAACACACGGTTTTCTAATCTTCCTCATGATTTCTAGAAGAGAACGGTTGAACGTAAGTGTAATAAATGTATGTACTCGTTCAAAACCGATTTTATTAATAACGTTAGTCGGACGAAATATATGTTGAGTTTGAGGTATGATGGAGAGTGTATATAAATCAGAAATCAAAAAAGGATGAACTTACTTTTATTGATCAGTGTAAATAAAAAATAAATACCAGTAATGTAATTTAACGCACCAGAGAACATCGAAACATGCATATAATACATTGATACCATGATAACGTCAGAATATATTTGCAAATATCTCGGCTGATCAGAATCAAGTCAATAAATAGTAGACGAATCAAGATTTCCAATATTTCAGCCTCGTCTGGTAAAAACATGGTTTAATTTGTGTGCGTAAAGTGTTGTTCCCAGTAAGCCTGTGCAATAAAATGTACGAGTCCCTTTAAATCATGTGACTAAGTACGAGACAAAATATATATATAAGATAAATTAAGATACAACACACAATGATTATAACTGGTTTAATCCTCTTAGAATTACCAATACCAAGTATGTATCGACTGATGTCTAAGTTTGAACGCAATCCAAAACCCAGATTAGATATTTGAGGTGCATGTTCTCAACTGTTTCGATAAAATAAATAGCTGTAAGTCAAACGTGATAACATGTACATATATTCATACTCAATGAGCCATAAAACATGCACATCGGATTTCTTTGTTTGAGCGTTTCCCTAAATAAAGTCAGAATATGGCTAAATATTATATTTTATGAAACATTTTCATTGCAACTCTTAAATTACAATTAATCAAAGTTTTTTAGATTAATAACGGTAGCAGCTTAGATTTCAGACATATTCATATTTGCTATGAATTTAATCTTAACTTGCTATGAAAACGAACGTAATTTTATTTCATCATTGTATGTTTATTACATGAATAGCCTAAATGAATGTCGGTGAGACGATTTCTTTTTTTTAAATTGTTTTACTTATGATCGGCTTTATGTAGTGCACATTTCTGAAAAGTTTGAGCTTTATTATGTCCCTCTGGGCGTGAGGCTGCGTTACGTGTGGGACAGAGTGTGTTTCTAATTCCTAATTGATTTTTTAGAGTCTAGAAATTTGGGACTGTAGTAGCATTATACTGCAATTGCAATTTATTCAATTATAAATACATTGTAGTGTGGTATATAGGATGTGTAGGGAAACCGGATTAGACGGAAGAACAGTGTCTGGTACTATGACCACCAACCAAAACTTACAAGGGCCAGGATTGAGGTTGGGAATCTGGTCGCAAAAGTGAGAAGTGCATGATCCAACCACCACTCGTTCCAAAAAGCCACATATTATAATGAAAGACGCTATAGTCGATGTAAACCTACTTCCGTTGTTATCCGAGTTTCGTTTATATACAGAAATAATGACAAATGTATCCGGTTTCGTTTTAAGACATTTGTTACTGAAAATTACAATTGTTCCCCAAATGTAAAATGTATTTATGTCATGAAAGACAAATATCAATGACAAGGTTAGGCAATGTCCTTTTTGACTTAATTATGTTTGTAAGCCGAAATATCTCCATTGTTGAAAAGGTCAATAACAAAACACCATATATCAATAGTTCCAAACATATTCAATGACATAAGCAGATTCCTTTATTTTCTTAACTCATGCGCATAAAGCTGCTACCAAAAACTACCAACCATTCTTACAATCCAATTAAAATTTAATTAGAATTATATTCAACATGATCGAAATGTTTAAAATAAGAAATTATTTTATGTTTATGTCGTGTGTTTGCCGTTTATAGTTGTAGGCAGCAAATACGAGTACTGCCTCTTTAGTGTTCATATTCTTCAATATGTGTATGTTAAAAAAAGTTATTTCAATATGACCTGTGTTCGAACTTTATTGAGTTACAGAACCTTTTCGACCCACATATGCAATTGGTCATTAATTATCCATACAAGGTCACACATAGAATTTTTTAATGTTGTATCATCCCTTAGCTGTTTTATTTGCGATTCAAAATGAATCACCATACATACTTTTATTGGACTAATAATGTGTTTATGGTTTTATATGTGCACTGAAAAAAGGTTAAACAATAAACAAATATCGCGGCCATCAGACTGGTACAAATGTATGTCAAATACACAAAACGTGAAATAATTTATAGAGAAAACATTTATTAAGTTCGATAATTTGGGTAAATATAATATGAAAAGTATAACAATCAAATGCAATACCTTTAATTTAAATGCTATGTGCATCGGTAGGACAGTCGAGCGGCATATTATTGATAGCACAAATACATATTTGTCTTCTTTGACCAACGCAAATTCTAAACAATGGTACAGAATACTTTTGTTTAAAAAAACTCAACAATGACAACAAAAATTAGAGACGCATTCATAGTCAAATAGTCATATAATAACATTTAGATAACGAATTTACTTTTCACAATAGGGTCAACCGCTCGATATATTTTATTTCACATTATTAGAACCATGAATAAATGGCAATGATAATTCTCTTACCTAATTTTTAGATGAAAACATCAACACTGAGTTTGTTTTCAGATTTTCTTCCTTAGTAGGTATTTTATATGTGTGGCATGTTCAAAATAGTAAAGTAATAAATTTAGGTATCAGACTTATAGATAAACAATTTAATGCGTATACGTAAAAATAGAGCAACAGATCCAAATACTTTAACGATTTGAGCCAGCCTGCTTTACATTTCCGCAGGTTTTGCCTAACCAGGGTGCAGGATCACGTGAATTTGTGGGGTTCACAATTAAACGTTAACGGATGTAAACAAACCGGTATGTGTTGCTTGTCTTCAAATAACGTTTAAAACATGTTTTCTTAAGAATTTCAACAAGTGTATAGAAGACGGTTTTTATGCTGCTTTTGGCAATGTGAATTACATCAAAATTACTTTATTTAATAATCCTGCGTTATTGGCAAAACATTCGATGTGTACAGCATTCATGGACTCGGTTATGCTTCACGCAACGTGAATTTTTGGCACCGATTTCCGACGTATTCAAGGATTAATTCTTTAATTTTAAGATATCGACACAAACTGTAAATAAATCTATCTTGTATGCGCTAAAGATGTTTGCAAATGTATTTCAATAACTTGAGATATTTGCAAAAATAAAGTTCTTAACGGTGTGTTTACATTCTTCCCAGCCCGTGTGTAAACCTCTGAAAACCCCGTTGATCCTGCACCCTGATAGCAATACTCGGACTTGACACTTAATGTAAGGACGTGTATAGCCTTCGTTCTTTACCCCAACTGCACATGTATTGTTAAGTTCAATAAATCAACATATAATACCTCAACGCTCATAATCGGTAAGGCTATTTGATGTCCTTATCTCGATTTAACGACCAAATAAATTAACGAATTTTTAATAATATACCTAACATAATTTAGCTTCTTCTTTTCTCATTTTTTTTTTCTTTATTAAAGCTGGAAGATTAAATAGTGTAGTGTCCAGGGCCGCGTTATTTAGGTATCAATATGAATGTTGTTGTTTAAAATAGTTAATAAATTACTTTAAAATTAAACGAACGTTGCTTTAATGCAGTCAAAATATGAGACGACATTAAATATAGCTGTTGTCAACCGAAAATCCTCACGCAGCCTAAATTGTAAAACGTCATTGCTAATTTTAAGTCACTGATATTTCCGTACGTGAAATCATATTCAATAGTTCGCTAAACATACGCCATAGATAAATACAAATATCATATACTAGTAGTTTGTTCCTCCAATTCCTGATATGTTACTAAAACATATCGACAATATAACTATACTAGAAAGAGACAAATGTTCGTCTAACTATGTGCTTGGAGTTGTTCATTTATTTTCGTAACAGGGGAAAATCACAAAGAAAACCCATTTGCGTAATCATTAGGTAGAAATCAAACGGTTGTATATTTATGCTAAAGAGTATAAGTTAAGACCATACACGTGTCTAAGTACAATAAGATAAACACCATCCAATACAACCACGTTAATTTGTTTTAGCTAATGTTCAAAGGAGTTTTCAATATCTGCCCAAACCTCGTATTAAGGTCTTACTCGACATTAAGGGTTTATTTCTGTTATATGTATTCCCTGGTGTGAAGCAAAGCCATACATTTCTAATAAGAAGAAAATCTATAATCAAAAGGAATTTCAATTGTTTTAGAAAACGTTTTAACTTTACATACGAACAGCAAACACAATGAGTAAACGATATTTTTTGTAAAACGTAAACATTGAGAAGCGACAGACGACATAAGAAAAGGTATCTCAAAGGTCTACGACCTACGAATATAGAACAATTGTCGTTCCTCAACAGTATATGGAATATTGGCATTTACCACATTGCTTCCTTTGGGCTAATATTTAAATTATGTCCGCTATTTTCACACACCTCGCTTTAAGGTCTAACTTGACACTAAGGGTTTGCTGATGGAAAAATAATCCCCTGGTGTAAAGCCATACATTTCTGATAAGACTAATCACACGGAAATTCATTGTTTTAGAATGACCATATATACGTACAACAAACACAAAGACTTATTTCAGACAAGGTTGTTTTTTGTGTGTTTTTTAATCGGTTATATGTATTTCCCATTACAGTGAATAAGTGACACGATACAGACATTCAAAATCCCAAAGGTCTACGACCCACGCATTGAAGAACAAATGTTCATTTTGAACGACCCAATTGTTTCTGCAATATGACCACATTACACATATTATTGTCTGTGTGGGCGAAATGGCCTCTTTTCATCCACCAATTATTTTTAGTGTTATTTGAGCATAACTCTGGTGACTCAAGTTAATAAATGTAATACCGGGAAATAATGTTATTCTTGTTCAGAATGTGTGACTTTATTTACGCCATAGTGGACTTGTAAATACATTTACATGCATGTGTATTTGATAAACACAATCCCTAGGCCAGTAATAAATGTAACGTATAATGATAGCAAAACAATAGTTATGTCTTAAATGCGAATTTAACTGCAACCTATACGGCTACATTTTTAATATAATACTTTTGCCAAAATGTGTTCCTTATTTTGAGAACAATTTATTAATGATTATTTTGGCCTTTTCTTTTGTATTATTATCAATATGACTAAATAAATAATTAAACAATACTTTAACTGTAAGTATTACTGCATGCAGGTTTTTAATTGTCGGGCTAAGGTTTATCAGTTGAAGGTGCAGCACTTTCATTGTGAGATGTATGAACATCACTCACATATATAGTTCCGTGCCAACGTAATCTGTTGTCAGACGTACAAGATGTATTTTTGTTACCCTGTTCAATGTTTTTTTTAGCATTATATTATGTTTTAGAGTTGCGGAAACTTATATTGCATAATTGTTATTAGACTGCGTATCATTGAACATGTTTCCGGCTAGGTTCTAAGAATTGCAGTTTTATCTCAAAGCAATGTAACTATACTCCTTCTAGGAACCAGTTATCTATAAGAAAAAAAATCTTAGAAACGTTTCCATTTGCCTGAAGCATTTCCGTGATGTTATGAATGGTAACCGCGCATTATACTGAGATGTACAGTTTAATGAATGACACATATCACTTGCACTGAAAATGTAAAAGAAATTGTTCACGAGTGGCCTACAGCAATGTGTTTATAAAGCAACCGTAGTACCGTTACACAATGTTTACCGGATCCTGTTCATATCCTTAGAAAGACAAACGCCTCAATATAATGTGAAATTTCATACGGAAAAACGCTTTTACGTCTTTCCTGTGACAAATTTATTCAGGAAGTGCACAATTTTGTACATGATTGAAACCTCTAGAACGAGTTCATAGTATTATTGATATCATATAATTAAGAACATTCATTACAATATTAAAACTCAGTTTGTTGATACCGTACAACTGAGTTTTGCGTTTACCTTGTTAACATTATCAATTACTTGAAGAATGTCAAGGATTATAACTTGGAAAGATCCGAATTATAATTGTGATTTTAGATTTAGCGTCCCAATAGGGTGACCCCATCTTTAATAGTATTTATGTTTAATTTTCTGTTTTATGTATTGTCTTGTATTATGTAAGGAAATTGGTCACTTGTTCATAATTAAAAATCAGCAAATGCTAACAAGAATATTTCTCCTAATGATGTTTCTGGAGTTTAAACTGGTGAATGCAGGACCGTAGCGCCCTTTTCAAACAGCTCGTCTGAAGCATATAATTGTGTATCCGACATTTTCCTATGAAAGACATATTGGCAATTAGGCAGTGGGTAAAATTAGAAAATTTAAGTTTTACACTGTGGACCTTTATAGTGTCAACATGAGATAATTGAAAATAAAAAGCCTAATATTATCAAGTTCCTGTTTGAAAAAGTCGTATGAAGTAGCCAATTGTACAAACATAAAGTATATGGATGTTTTATGGATATGCACACAATTCGAAATACTTGAATGCATTTGTGATTTTATGTGTTTTCCTTTGTTTATATTTGTAGAAATCCGTTCAATACCTGCATATATGTTGCTTGTTTAATTTGTGCAAATGCTTGTTTTTGCATGCTACTGCTATTTGTGCTGAAAATAAGCAGACGGCTATTATGCTGTGGCTGTCTATGTCGAAGAAGAAGGTTCAATGTTATATCATTAACAAACAACACACTACTGAATTTTTATTAACATTTTTTCAGAAATGAAAATGTATTTAGATTATACGCATTACACAATAATTAAGTTTTTCTTAATAAACCGCAGGTTTCTCAATCTTTGTTATTGTTTTTATTGTTATTATTGATTATTATTGTTATTATTTAGGTTGACTAACGCTTCACGCATAAATAATGTAGTATTTGAATTTTTGTTTGACGCATGTGCCGTGGTCGTTTTGTATGGAACGTCAACTTAATGGGATCCTATTTTTGGCGCGTTGCTTTCTCGTTTGGAACACACGCAACCGTTTGTAGAATAATTCGTTGCCGAAAGTGTTCTTTCTTTTGTTAACAAAACGGAATCGACGCTCAATGTTTAAGTTATGGTTTAAGGTTCATCAATATTGTGTTAAGTAAATACGTTATATGTCGTCACTAGTTTTTAACCACATATATAAGCGGGGCGATTTTGTATATTAAGAAACACGTAATTGAGTTAAAGTAATTTTATGCGTTCAGTGATTATTAACATGTTCATTTGCTAGATTGGGTGATTCCTCTTTGACGCCATGTTTGTTTAAAAACCATTTCTAGTCCTCGTGATGAATAATGCAATTTAAACTTGTGGGTGGTGATATTTGGGCTTTGTATCAGGGTAAAAGTTTATCTTTTGTAATTTTTATTTCAATTACAATACAGTAACCAAACTTTTTTGACCGTCTGAAGTTAATACATGTCGGAATGTTTCTCCCGTATTAACCTCTTTTGGCTACACATATGTCTATGCTACGATAAATAAATAAATGACTCAATTTGAATTATCAGTTTCCAACTTTGTGTCTCTGTGGAGTGACGTCTGCTTCATATGAACAGCAGATCTGCATTTGAAAACAAATACACTCCAACTTATGCTGTATACAGTAAGATAGTATGATAATGTTTATATTCATTAAGAAACAGCGCAGTTAGTTGGTAATAGAGTTATCAGTGTGTAGTTTTATTTACAACTGTGACCATGCAGTTTGAAGTTAAAAATTTTTTTTTGATCTCTTGATCTGATTGCAGTATCATTTTAGCTTGTATTTGCTTACTTCTAAGTGTGCGACAGCATTTATTGGGGTTTCCGTGTTAAACAAACACGGCTTCACAGTAATCCCAGTCAAAGTGACGTTTAATGCTAATATACGATTGCATCGTCTTTTCTCTGACATGTAATTAGAGTCATTGAGTTTTCATGCTATCACACTCGTTCGAAGTCATCGAAATAAGTCTTGAAGAGGTTTTCACTTTATGCGAATTCATCAATGTTTGCTAACTGGTTTTTACGTGTTGATATAGTTTAATGATGAACGAGTCTTAAATGTGTTGAATACCAACACCGAAAATAAACTATGTGTTGGGTCGTACTAATGTATATATAAGAATTTTTGTGTGCAAATAAACAAATGAATATACGAACGCATTTTTTTTTATTATTATTATTATTATTGCACTTATCGCCTTATAACGATCAGATAATGTCTTCGTAAAATGCGATTTGCTGTACTAATTAAGGTTACAAATATGTTCCGTTGCAGAATATCAGAACAATGACAATTGAAAATCTATTTTTGAAGCGTTTGTGAATTATTCATTTTTAATTAGCATTCTTATAAGAAAGGATTAAAACTTTTATTTAATGTTTAATGATACAATATTGAAAACTATCGTATATTGATTCCTTATTTTTTTAATTTCATATTATTTTATAATATAGTTTTGATACATGTCACACCATTGTTCATTAATGTAAATAAAACAATCATCATAAAGACGTAACGATATATAGAAGTAAGTGTTAAAAATACATATTGAATATTGAATTTTTAAATATTGAAATATTAAATTGTCTTTCCTGTTGATTATAATCGCTTTGGGGTTCCCTAATCGTATTGCGCCAAAGTGACTTTCAGACAATATGCGGAGGGTATTGATTAAACCAAACAGACATCGAAGCTGGTCATCTTAGTTCGAAAGTAATTATTAAATCCAGAGTATTTTAGTCCGTGCCTGTGCTCAGCTTTCCATCATCCGCCATTGTGTTCTTCATGCCACCTGTTCAAATCAATGAGGTTGACATTTCGAAAACAAATGAAAGCAATAAGTTATCCATTCGACCAATCCCTTGCACACAACTCTGAAACATATTCGACAGTTTGGGATTTGAAGGAGAATAATTACATCTATTGGTTTGCCTTTTTTTGAGAAAATCATAATTTGTTATATTTGTTTTTATTGTGATGTTGAATTTGAGTTGTTATACATCAAAGTCTTTGCTAAATTCATTGTTGGGTATCTGTGTTTCCCAAAAGACTGAAAATGTCATGACCTAATGACTTTAACGCAGAAGTAACTTCTTAACGATGGTCTCGATATGGTCAGAAATACAGTAACGTTCTTCACGGAGTGCAGATGTTATTGTGCTTACCCTAAAATAGAAACAATGTATTATATCAAGATGACGTTAATTTAAACTACATTCTAAAATAAGCGAAGAACAAACCAAAAGCTCGACATTGATGTTTATTGATGCTCCGCAAAACCTTTGGCTTTCACGCCCGAAGGTTTTCGGAACATCAATAAACAACAATTGATATATATACTCATTAAGAATAAAAGTATGTTTGAACAAATTTACTTTCGGATCTCTCAGTAGTTTACTGCAATAGATGTCTGTTGAAAATCAAAACGTACAATTTCAAATCTTTTAAGTTTGTAAAACATCAAACGAATGGCTTAAAATTAAAACTCCCTATAATGGCCATTTGTATTATGGCGGTACTTAACGTTAAAATAAAAATGATAGTCTTGAGACTACGTTTTTGAAAAGTTTGATTTAATAAAATTCAAATGCCGTGTCAGCATTCGTTATAGCATTAAATCATCCAAAGGAAGTGAAAATAAACTGCAGTATACTTTAAATGGTATCGTTCATGCTTACTATATATAAGAATCAATTAATAAGATTGTATTACTTTTAAAGGTAATGTATGCCTTGTTCCAGCTCGGATCAAGACGGCTCAAACACATGACGGCCCTGGTAATTTCGTCTATTGGTATGCAAGGTAGCAGCGCATTTATTTTATTCAACATGGCGCTAAAATGTCGATTTGTTATTAGTTTCAATTACTGTGCGTCAAACAGAAAATAGTACCAGTTTTAAATGTCTTAAAAGTTAATAATATAAAAAATATTAATTTTAATTATTTCCTCATATTAGTGGGAAAAATATTTCACGCTAATACCCAAAACTAATACAAATCTTCCATACACTTTTCTTATTGTCATGATAAAAAAAACGGCTACCAATCTGTTCCTTTAGGTACATATTTAAGGATTCGCAATAGTTATATATATCGTCTTTTTACACCGATATTTTTAATTGAATTATTTCGGAACTGTATTGGACATTTATATTTGATCAATGAAATTTAAAACGAAATGTGTCATACAAGACAAGTATGTTCATATGTCTATCACAATTCTATTAGCCCTTGCTAACCTTCATTGCTAAATATAACAACATCAGAAACAGCAATATAACAAGCAACTGTCTGTTTTGGGAAATCATTTAATTATAACTAGGCAGTCTGAAGTTGGTATTTCTCTTCCACAATCGATATTGTCCAACGGAAATTGTGCAGAGAATCGGATGTTTTACTTACTTGCGCTTTCTACCCCCTGGGGCAAAGGCCGTCGACAGGTGATCTCAAAGCGTCTCGATCCCGGGCTTTCTGCTCTAGTTGTCTCCATGTGTATCCCAAACTCTTGGTATCGGCATCCAGGTCTCGGCGCGACGTTTTTCAAGGCGATGTTTATTGCCCTGGCGGAAAAATAATGATGGTCGGCCTTGTAACTTACGGTTCCATGCTTTCACCACACGGCGTCATACTTCTTCTTCATGAAGAACCAAGGACTAAGACATTGTTATCTCTCATGGGCGTTTAAGTAGCTGCTGTTTCGTTAAGATGCTACATTAGCTAGCCCTACGCCTTACCGTCCTCCTTTTTCAACCGGACGTGGGACCGTTCTTGGCGGAGTTGATCGGATGTATAAGGAACTTATAAAGTTAATGCTCAGAACTTGAACATGTATCGTCAGTATGATTATCCATTTATATTTTTGCATAAACATAATAACAATATCAGCGGAATACGAACAATTGCTAGGCCTACTTTCGAAGAAACTGTTGTATATGGATTTGAACATGTTCGTCGGTTGGTTGCATAATCGGTTTTTACGTTGATCGGTTCGTTTCTCCACAGTTTTAAAGATACTTATTAGGCCTACTATGATACAAGTTTGTTTGCTGGAGGACTGAAAGGATTTGACCTTCTATCATTTGAATGTGCATGTTGATAAGCAAAATAGAAACCTATATTGATGGAGATCAACTTAACAAAGGTCAAGGTCACAGGTAATTGTAAAATTGCAAGACTGTTTAGTTCAAATCCGAAAGATATCTATACACGTTTGACATACAATCTTCTCGAAGTAAATCAGTCAACGGCGAAGTAAATCAGTCAACGGCGAAGTAAATCAGTTAACGGCGAAGTAAATCAGTCAACGGCGAAGTAAATCAGTCAACGGCACTTTGCTTGTTATATGAAAACAATGTCTGCACAATACTTATAGAACACTCTAACATATAAAACATAATCTGGCTAGTCTACGGGGCAAAGATGCCCTTTTTGATTTGAGATTAAGAGACAAAAATTGCTTGAATAAAAGAAATAGTTATGTTTTCTTAATTAATGAATTTATCTTATTAATAAATGGCATACCACTTATGCAAGAAAATTATCCATGTCAGGATGAGTATGATACATTTAAATAATTAATTGTCATATTCCGTTTGTTCTACTTCAATCAATATCTAGACGGCAGATCAAGTCTAAATCCGTGAGACCTTCACTATTTATGTTTCAGGTGACTTCTTCAACAATAATTTATACACAGTAATAAAACCAACCATGCAATTCATTGTATTGATGTTTTCATGTTTTTCTATAGTTGTATTTATATGTTCAATAAAGTCATATTTATGTGGAATGTGTAAATTTATATATAAATATGTGTATGTTAGACATATTTAATATGTATTGGTAAAACATATTTGTTATAACACTTAGTGTATATGATGGAAAATCTAACATTTCAACGTTTGTGTGGTATTGTTGTATAAATATATAAATAAATATATATATAAACATATGTTCATAATTAGGGCTGTAACGATACATTCGAATATTCGAATTACTCGAATACGGCTGTGGACGAATCGTATTCATTATTCGCCACCTCCCGAACCGAATATTTGACGAATACAAACAACGTTTTTTCGAGTTTGAAAGTTTAATCATCTTATCTTACCTTAGAAATGAAGGTTCATACAATAAACCCCTATATTTAAATGTTCTGCTCCTTATTCCGGCGTTTTTCATTATGTTTACCCCACCCACTATGTTACACAGTGATATTAGCAACTACAATGGCGGGCACCGGTTGAATATTTACATTGAATTGAAAAATCTTTCGATGATTGTTTAATGTTTATTTAGGTAAATACGAGTGATTTGATTTTTAAACATACACACAAAGGATTAGCAGATGGAATTTCTTTTTTGTTTATCTTTACGACAATGATTGTGCAACTTATCAACAAACATGGAGCCTAGCAAAGGGAATGCTACAGTCACTAATGTGTCAACTGTTGACTCTTAATTGTTCTACTCAAGGCTTGTATGGGTACTAGTCATGTTTTCTCAAAAGTTTAAAAACTGTGTTCAAAGTTTAAGCAGTTCTAGTCAGTGTTTTGTTATTTCAANTACCTGAATACGAACAGTGGAAAATACGTTCGAAACGACGCGGTAGAGTATTTTATCTGGTAGATATATAATACAACACCGTTCTTAATGTTAACCTTTTACGAAAACTAACGAACACTACAGAAAACTCTGGTTCCCCGTCTTATATGAATTCAGTATTACTAATGCATTCGCCTTAATGCAGTCGGCATTCGGCTTACTTCATGTGAGCTGCTGCCTTGTGCTTATTCATTTCGCTTAGTCAAACTTTCAATAAATATGCCTTTTCACGCATTACTAAGTATTGAAATGATAATAGTTCAGCAACAAGAAGATAAGCACATGAACATTTTAACAGAAATGATTCATTTGTCATTTACTTGCAAGAATACATGATTTGCATACATCGAGTAAACATTAAAACGAAGTATGCAATTAATATGACACTAACTGATAGAAAAAAAAGCATAAAGACGCAAGGAAGACGTAGTTATTTTGAAACAAATAAAACAAAGCAAAATGCAATTTTCATTTAGCAACATGCATGTACTCGCGGGTATTACCAATTGTAATATATCAACATGGTGTTGGCATAAAGTTAACTACAATTGTCATTAAGCAATATGTAATTGTCATTTTGCAACATGAATGGGTGGCGGATAAACCCTTCCATACGCTTGGGAGGCAACATCGGTAGTTTTAAAATAACTCGCACATTGTGTAAACCGCAGTGGAATACAGTAAACGATAATACTCAAATGCGTATTGCGAACAGCTATGTTAAGTTTTAAAATTACCCCGAGTTTAGTTTAACTATTTTGAAACACAATTTAATATAAAATTAAAAAAACTATTATCTTATGTTCTTCATAATGGTTTGAAAATATAACAATATTATTATTGAGAGTAGGTTTGATTTGATGAGTTAGGTCTATAAACCTAACACAGTTTCTATAAAAGTGATTAAACTGAATGTATGTGTTTGTACATTGATTGTTACGTTCGCTTCTCAACTATACGGCTCGGGTTCGCTTATCTTAACCGACACATTTGAGTTTGGTTGGTGGTACCCACAAAAAAAAAACAGTTTCGATCTCCTCAAGATACTCCGGCTCCCTCATGCGGCCAACGCAGCTTCTGGATTTACCCTGTCCGCTTATGAGAGCACCAAACCTTGCACCTTGCAGAATTAATAGCGGCCAGCGTAGCGCTTACCATACTGCCGCACATGGCATAAGACTTATTTTCGCATGACGCAACTCAATATTTTACAGTAAAATAAAAATATACCAAGCTTTATATTTATAACATATTTTTCCACCAAGAAATTTACAAACTGATTAATGTTAAATTGAATTTTATCCAGTTTGACACGTCGTGCATTAAGTAGCATACAAGGAATGTGATAACAAAGGCTCGTCTGCCCGGGAAATGATTATTTTGCATTTCAACAACATATTGCAAGAGCATTCTTTCCATATGCAATACACCTGTTGCAATAATGCGTAATGACTTCACTAGCCATCCAACGGAAACACGGATCAATTGCCGTTTAATATGTAATATATTAATATAAAATTAAAGGGAAACGCTCAACACTTTATTATTAAGTGAAAAGCTGGAAATCTCTCAACAGAAACAAGAGGTTGGAACAATTAACATTAACGTAATGATATATTTGCAAAAACATGTTTTACTTATAAAGAGTTTGTACGACGCTTCAACACACGTCTCAGCTAAATATAATCTTATTGAATCCACACAGAAATTTATAAATATCGTCCTACTTAAATGATTAATTGTTGTGCAACTTGCCTACAAGTTAGTCTTCAAAGAATTCTGCTCAACATAAACATTTGATTGAGAAATGCAGAAGTTTATAAAATATTTTTTTATTAATATTCCAAATCCAGATGTGGTCTGTATATGAATAAACGAGGGTTATATTGTCTAGATCAAGTTTTATAATAAGCTGCGCTAAATTCTGAACAAGGCGAAATCACGAGGAGAGGAATATAACTTTAGCACAAGGACCTTTATTAATGGACAAGTGACAAAGCACACACGCACTACACCCATCCCAGCCGTATGAGCGGGTGGACATATGGCGGAGTTTTTACGGTAATTTAATTTGATGTTTTAAGAGACAACAAACTCTTCTAAATGCATAAAAACGGTAAAGAGTTAAAACGATCCAGAAAAGTTTAGGACTTTTTTGCAAAACTATGTTGACATTGAAAGAGAGGAAATCAGTTGAAATGAGGACAATTACCACACTGGTAAAAATGTGGATGCATCTCCAAAAGCTTACAGGAAACTATTATTATTTGCTTGTAACTACACAGTGCCTGAACTGAAATGAGAGCAACAGATTTGTACTTAATACTGGCATGGTGAGGCATGATGAAATGAAACAACACAGGTGACAACAACTACGTTTCGTCTCGGATAAAGAAGATTTAGAGACATAGCTTCATATATTTAAATATTCAGATAATGCAGTTTCAGAACGGAACCGAAATAAAAGTCTTAAAAACATACTTCATAGCTTGGCCATTTATGTTTACAATAAGCTGTATAAAAATAGTATAATATAAATTATTTAAAATAGAAAAGATTTAATTCCTACAATGAAACACTATGTCCATAATATTGAAATGATCAAATTCAAAACGACGGTGAAATAAATTCGGAATCAAAATCAAACCAGCACGCATGCTTCGGAACAAGAGCGTATATCATTTACAAAAATAGGTACCTAACCAATAATGTTAGTAACTTGGAATATTGGCATGTATTATGATAGGCGGGAGAAAAATGGGCCTAGGTTTTAACATCGCTTTCAAAGAGCCATCTTTAAACAAAAAAGATGAAGAATGTCGGTATCAAAATCTAACCAGCACGCATACTTTAGCACGAGAGCGTATATCATTTTGATAAAGAAGATGTAGGGAAACTATAGTTTAATTGACGAAAAATGAGTGTAGGGTTGGCATTTATTAATACATTTTTTAAACAAAGGAGAGGCATCAGTGTCATAAGTCTTTTTCCGAGCAATATGTTTTACAACATAAATAATGACTATCTTTCAAACGCATAGATAAACATAAAACAAACGTAGACATAGATTTGTGTTCATAATGTGTTTATGTGCATTTTTTACATTTACCTGCCACTTTTATTATAGTATAACGCGTGACTGATTATTCAAATTGCAATTTGTTCAAGGTCATTGTACATTATATAGACATTTTTTAAGGTAAAGTGTAAACAACGCACACTGGCTTTAGCTAGTAAAAGCTATAAAAATACAACAAATTCCACATGTTACACAAAATAACCATGGTATTTATGAACGGTGTAGAATTATTGAAACATAACCTCGCTGTTTAATAATGATTTGATGCCCTGATAATAGCGGACCGACGATCCAAAAACCCCTGCCGCATATAAAAACGATGAACTCATTAAACCTTCCAGATGTCTATTTGCACCGATGAACAGATATGACGAGTTCGATTGAATGCAACATAGGTCTGCATTTGCTGTAATTAAATACCAAGCGGCCGATTTAATTTCAAAGCGGAACATTACTTATTACTTATCACTCTTGCTTTATCCCAGATGTCGAATTACATTTTATGGAATGTCTGTTATGAGCTTGTCTTAATTCTCCTATGATCTGTATCTATGTTAAAGAAGGAACATAAATATCCTTGTCTGTGCTTACCAACATTTAATAACTGCGTATAATCACTGTTTACATATAACTACTATTTACAGCAGGCCAATTAAATGTATAAGGACGACTGATATACAAATACAACGACTTAAAATGTGTGCACGCATCACATGGGCCCCAATGCTATATATTATTGCTGGAGATAATCCATGTACATTTGCAATAAGACGGACAACACACCTTGCAGCAAGTATGATCCAAACTATATTACCAAAGGCGTTTTGTACTTAGTGGCCGCCACTGCGTCAGTTGGGTGCAATGTGCCCGATACCCTTTAAGTTGTACGTGAAATGTAACATGAAGTGTTTTTACATTATAAAACTAAATATACAATTGTGTAAAGAATAATGTTTAATTACTTAAAAATTATGACATATGGAAGTACAAGATTACATTGGTATATTTAATCCCAAATAATAACCGCTTCCTTATTTTGAAATGAAAACTAGGAATACTAATATGTAAAACGTACGTCGAAAACTTAGGATTAATTAATATTAGAATGTACTCTAAAAGTGAAACTAATTGATACAATGCCTTCGTTAACAAGTACTTACATATACTTCATGATATAAAAATTACATAGTTTGATACAACCCGTTGCCACAGGAAACTGTGACGGAACAATCTAACGGTCTATTCAAATATGGTTTAATCAAATGTTATGCTGTATGCAATGTAATTGCGTAGACAATATTTAAAAATATAGGATCCGCTTTAACTGCGAAAAACGAACAATATAATTATTATACATATAATACATTTTTATTATGAATACGGTTTATTTAACACAACATAACAGATGGGAGAGAAAAGCTTTGATTGAGATATCATCTTAAAGGAAGGATTATACCAAATGTTACGTCAATTATTAAAACGTGAAACTCCAAGCATAAGCATCATAGACCTGTTTGCAAGCAGGTTCTGTAGGTTTTGGTGTCCAATCTATGCACATTAACTTTAAAACAAGTTATTACGATTGTTCTATAATTTCAAGCAATCGAAAATACCCGTCTCGGTGTTCCTTAAAATCAAATTACGACAGACATTCGGAATATTCTATATCTACGTTAAACAAATAAAATTTAGATTATTATATAATTCGTACGGCTGATAAACAGACATCTGATGACAGGTCATGCTCACAATGAACGCTAAAATTTTGATTATAATTGCTGGAAATTATTATCAACATGGGTAATTACACCGTTTCCTCATTTGAAAGCGATATAAAATCCGTAAATTTTAACTAACTAGATAAAGAAATAATAAAACTGTATCCGCCCGACACAAGTTGAAAAGGGTTAAATGCCAACAACACATGTAAAATTCAACTCCACACCTTTCGCATGTTTTCGTTGTTTATTTGTTTTTCAGTTATATTGTTTAAATATATTATGAGTTTTTCAAAATAGTTTTACGATGTCTTTAAAATATTAATATATCGGTCTTGTTATTACATGGAATACATTAAATAAGACGAACTATCCTGTCCCACTCAAGCGAATATGAAATGGAAATTGTTTACAAATTATATAAGATGTTAACCATAACCATGTACCATTCAATAGTGTTTAGTTGTCGACAAAGTCATGAATGTCTTTAAAATACCATACCGATTTATGACAAATGGATATGCGATGTGATGTGTGACTAGAAAACATCTATATATGAAAGAAATTCATATTTTTACATGTATGTCAAACATCGAATATATTTATAGAAACTAAGTCTAAGAATGGGTTGGTAAATACGAGTCCCGGTTTAAGAAAAAGCAGTGAAAATGTCGACATGGAGAAATGTGTCTCGCATTTTATTATGACTACGTTTGTGTTTTTGCCAACATCTCAAATCAATGATTTTAATTCCGAAATATAATATTCTCGAGCTATCCAGGACGAACATTTAATGATGACAAAGTACAGGCTTAATATTAACAGCTCGTACCTTTAGATTGTTGTTTCTTGAATATCAATGCATTTCTTCAACTGTAGGATCAAACATTTCATTAATTTTCTAGTTTGTATGGTATCGCAGAGCCGTATTGTATTTGCTATACTTTGAAAAAATCGATATGAGAACCGTTTATCTGGTTGATAGGTCATATTATGGATGTTGAAATTTTGTAATGTATAACAATTCATATAACAAAAGTAGAGCCTGTTGACCCATGCAATAACTATAACTGTATAATTTTGGAAAAATGTAGGTGTCGGAAATTATATGGACTGGTATAGTCTAGCAACTATAGTTAACACCAAATTGTACATACAAACATGTTTTAACTTTTTCATCCTGTCTATTAACCAGTGTCAATAATGTTAACAGCACTCACGTTTACACTTTTTGTACAACTCTCAAAGTAAGATCCAATCAAGAACATATGCACATTTAGAAACGGTTTTCATATAAAATATGTATTAAAAATAGTTATTCCAATTTATAAAAAGTATATTTCTATATTAATTAATCCCCGTTGTAACGATATACAATAACACGGTAAACCACATTGAAACTTAGCTATGTGTTACCCGGGCGGTGACGTCATATTTTGCCCATGTGGTCAATATTTAAAAATAGTGACCGGTCCATATATTTACTCTTCATTTCCTTTATCGCATTTAAGAGAAATACAGTCAAACAGATGCAGAAGGACAAATGAATATGAGGTCCAATATAAGTTTATATTTGTATTAGTTATTATTGTCACTGACACATCTAATTGTTACAATATTTACAACGAGTCAACTAGAACACAAGTCAAGTGTGTGCTGAACGTGGTGGGTATTAAACACAATCCGTTACACATACACTGACTATTATTTTTTTAAGAACTATTAGCACGATGTTACATAAGAATACGCTTAATTTTCCGCATTATGTTCAGGTCACATACTAAAATATTTAAGAAACAATCGGTGTCCACGGTCTTAGTACATTCAAACGTTTAATTTAGTCACTTTCGAGCATTACAGATTTAAACTGTTCTTACCATTTATTATTCAAACAAGTGCTGTACCAAAGAACCCTTAATCGAGCTTTCTTAAATTTCTCTGTTTAACGAGGTTTAAATTCACAGAAACGCTATTATTATAAAGGAATGGAAATGACCCATTCCGTGTTAACCAAAATTTAATTAAGAGAGACATTCCGAAAATTAACTACTCGCTTCAGACCAAATTAATTTAGATCGGTCTCTGATTGGTACCAATGATAAACAAACGACTTGCACCAGAGACTAAGACACATTGCAGGCATTATCTATAGCCCATCGTACGAGTAAATTTTATCGCTTGAGATTAAAATAAAAGATTAAAAATCGATTCCTTAAACGAAAGTGATGTGAAAGTTAACAGACGCCTGCCTCTCGCAGATAAAACGGTCCATTTGTTGTCACGCATAATATGCAACAGAACGCTTGTCTGACGTCATTGCATGTTATAATATCAAGTGAAGGCTACAGGTAATATGTGTTTAGTGAGTGTACCGACTGCTTTCCGGATAAAAAAAAATGAACACGGGTCTTGTTTTTTCACTGATAATTTTTTAATGAAATCACAGCTAAGAAATGAGTCTCGCTCTTCCCTGAGAAGAGAGTTTAATGCATTTGCTTAAAGTGTCGTCGCACATACAGGGACGACACTTTCCGCTTTAAATGGATATTTCTTAATAAGAGACTTTTTTAAACAAAAACTATCACAAAAGCGGAAAGTGTCCTCCCTGATTAGCCTGAGCGAACGCTCGTGCATTAAACCCCTTTTAACAGAGCATGGCTCTAATATATTTTCTCCAAAAGTGTGCTACAAATAATGCAGTACCTCACTCTTAATTTGTGTATAGTGTTCAAAACGCCACATTTGCCATTATATCTGCATGTATATCAAACACTTGTTAGACGATGACAAATAATGTTTTTCAGGCATTTTAAATGTTCCTTAAATACATGCTATATTTAAAAAAAACATGAACTATATTTACACTCGAAAACGTCAGTAACATTAAATCATATTGATTTGTATTACAAACCAAAACTGGATTTGGAAGAAAATTATTTCAATACAGAATGACAGGATATTTCCATAACAAAAAGTTCAAACTCGGTGTTAAGCGTCATTATTGTAAGCGACATCGTGAAAAACGTCACTATTGTAAGCGACATCGAAGACATTTTTTTAGATGTTGTGGTGCGTGCATGCTCATAATAATCCAGACAGTGGATAAAATGCCTTCTAATTGCAGACTCATGTAATGGAATTCAGCAATGAATGGTGTTGCTTCAATCCAACAAGTCTGGTAACTAGATCGAGGATAAGCGGAAGTAGTTCGTTCAACAAACAAAGAACATTTAATGTTTTTGCCATACAAATAGTTAAGCCCAAGGGAACATGACTCAGAAACATGTGGATCACTGCATGTCAAATTCTATAAAGCATATCTACATCCCGTTGTGTTTACAAATTTTAACTCAACACGTTTAATATCTGAGGAAAAACTTAAACTTAAGGCAAAGTTTGTGTCTTGGGTTTTGTGAAATGTCAGTCTGTGATTGTTACCAATAACATGCAGTGTTGTATTGCTTACAGCGAGCATTTGAGAACATTAATTCCACCGATTTTTTTTTAAATACTCACCTATTGTTATTAATTTAATAAACATAGGCTTCTCAGTATAGGTGGCTTTACGTATTTGGAAGAATATAAACCAAGTGTTGTACTGATAACTAATAAACATATCATTGTTAATGCAACCTTCATTTGCAATCAAATTACAATCAAATCATAACATACGAAACGAATTGTTGGCTGGGGAAAACAAGTAGATGGTTATCATTTAAAACTTTGAAGATTATCTGGATGTTTCATGTTGTGGTGTTTAAATAGAATGTTTAATGGGCGTGGTTCGCTTAGTTGCTGAGCACTGTTTGTCAAGAGTGCAACCATTTGCCCTTGTGCACTTTTGAAATACACTGAGCACTACAGTTCAATAGGCTTTCAATTAAACACCAGTATTATTCATATACACTTTTAGAATCAACTGCAAATAACAGCTCAAACCTGGTGTGCGCTTAAGCCCGATTGCCTACAAGTGAGTCTTCAACGAATTCTGCTGAACTGGAAAATATGATTGTGAAATGCAGAAGAAGGTTATGACATGATGTTTTATTTATATTCTTAATCCAGATGTGGTAAGTGGTAATAAAACGGGGTTCGTCTACATCATTCTTTAATAATAAAATAAGCTGAACTAAACTCTAAATAAAGCGAAACAAGCAGGAGGTAAATATTACTAGAGCACGTTGTCTTTTACGAATGGCAAGTGACCAATTCACAACTAACACAGCACACAATCACGACACCCAGCACTATATAGCACGTTCAACAAATACAAACACGAACAAATGGGGTCATTCTAAAACTCGTAAAATGGGCGACAGTAATTTACAACATATGTACTTTACAAATTAACACCATAACATCACAATTAAAAAAAAGGCATATACTACTATATAATTACCATTTAACTACACACTTACTGTATTCAATCCAAAGCAACAGCAGTGATATAATCAGACATGATGAGGCGTGATTAAATAAAACAAAACAGGTAAAACAACTACGTTAAGTCTGTGATTTAGAAGATTTAAATACATATCTTTATTTATTTAAATATAACTTTCATGCAATTTCAGAACAAAAATGATATAATATTCATAAATAACATATTACAAAGCTTAGTTTGGTTGTATATGTCCCTATTTAGCTGTATAAAAATAATATAATCATAGTTATTTAAAATAAGGTTATCTATAACTTCCAACAACACATCTACATGTCCATAATATTTAAATGATACATTCGAAACGATGAAAGAAATCGGTATCCAAATCCAACAAGCACACATGCTGCAGCCCGAGTGCGAATATCATTTTGATAAAGAAGATATGGGGAACCAATACGTATATTATCTCGAAACATTGGCATGTATCATTATTTTAAAAAAGAAATGTGTTCAACATCGTTGCCAGAGAAACATGTTTGGCATGCCTGAATGCAATATGTAAACAAAAAAGAGGCATCCATGACATCAGTATCATTGTATGTGCATTCTTTGCCTGTACCTGACACTTTTATAAGAATATAACAAATGTCTGCTTTTTCGAAGTGAGATTGTTCATGGGCGTTTTAAATATTAAACGCATCATTTGAAGGCAAATTGTAAACAACGCAGATTCGTTTTGCCTCGTACAAGCTATAAAAATAAAATATTACACATGTTCCAAACGTAACCACGATGTTAATTGTATAAACATAAAGGATAATAAAACGTTGATGACATAATAATAACGGACCGACGAGCCAACAACCCTTTCAGAATAAAAAAGAGGAACTTCCAGATGTCAATCGTCATCGATAAAAAAGTAATAACGAGTTCGGTTGAATGCAACGTAGGTCTGCGTGTGCTGTGAACAAGTACCACGCAGTCGATGTAATCTTTGGTTAGCAAAAAAGCGAGAAACTTACCGAAATGAATCTTGCCAGAGTATTATGTATACAATATGCCTTAATAAACGATATTATCTTTGTGATACGAATCTAGTTCACTGTCTGTGTCCTATTGTGTATAAGTAAACGTTATCAATTTCAAACAAAGAGACATATAGTTTTTATTCTTTAACATATTGACTTAGCATTAAACTGTCTGTCTTCATTAAATGTTGGCAAAGGAAATGAAATTGAAATATTTTCGAATTTTCCTATTAACATGAAGTTCTAATGAAAATTGATGTAAATCTGAAATGTATGGATGAACTAGTGAAATCACTGCGTTCTGCTCCACAACAGCGTGCATATGATTAAATCAGGTTGACATTTGTGTATCGGAACGCCATCCAAATGCATGCTATGTTAAGTGTTTTTAATATTGTTGTTGTTGTTGTTGTGTAAGTTAAATAAATATTATTGCGCATTTATTTAATGTTCTTTCAAGTTAAATCATACTTGTTTTACTGTTTCACTTTGACAATGACAATGTAATTCTTGTTTTACCAGATAGAGACTTCACGGCCGCCATAGACATACGTTTGACAAAATTTTACTTGAAGTTACGTTGGCGTGTACTTGTTTTCATCCTTAAATCTGAGCAAATATTTATGTATCGAAGATTTATTTATAACGCATTGTTCGTTTGCTTAATATGTGAACCGTAGCATGATGGCTCTCAACGGATTTTTGTTATAGTTTTGGCAAAATAACAATTTGCAAAATAATGTCACAGAAAAACAAAGAATGACAACATGTTTGTTAAATGCTAACACGCGAAATAACACTCGTGACTCAGAAAAATGTTTAAAACATCAGTTCGATTATCGATAATCATATATCTTAATCAGAAAAAAAATGTTTTTATCTTGTTTCCTCTTTAATTGTAAAAATACGTCTATTACTAGGCTTATTTAAAAGGTCCCGCATTCGAATTCCGGATCAGCCGATGTTTTTATTTCTGCTTTTTTTTTCTTATTTAAACTGATAAACTATTAAATATTAGTAAAAAATATATAGTTATTTTTTCTTCAAATATGCGAACATCTGAAAACAAATCACTTAAAGAATGTCATTCGAACAAGCTATCACTGTTACAAGCATTAAAATGAACGGTGCAAGTAGGACAACAAGTTATTATTAATTTTGAAAAAGCTATTCCATTGCACATGCTACAAGCATAATCACGGTGCTTTATTGATGGAATGTAATCTTTAAGTAATGGTCTAAGTTGTAAATTAGTATTTGATTGTTAAGAACAGACATGCTTTCAAAATGCTGCATTTCCGACCTTAAATCAATTAGTTGAAAATAATAATGGGTATATCAACCAGATGCACAATGGCAGACATCGAGGAATTGCAAAAGTAGATTATGAAATAAAGCACACAACATGTAATGTACTAAAGCGGAATAAACGCGCTTGAACCCAGTTACACAGGTGCTTTTCAAGCAACTATTAACACCTATACATATTGCGAATTTTACAATATCAATTTAATTGTTTATGAGTTTACACATGTTTAAGAAAATTGTATATTTTTTAAAAACAACTTTAAATGAAAACTTCAAATCAAGTGAAACATGAACGTGTTAATACGTAAATACGCACATTTTAATCATTCGCACGTAACAAAACTCTTATGGTTCGATTGTATGTAACCTTTTTCAATTCGTGTGAAATGGGTTTATAGATTTAGTTAGTTCTATCACGAATTTCTTCTTTCAAGCGCGTAAGAAGATATTAAAAACGTAGAAAAGATATGTGTTTATAAATGTTTTATGTGCATTATTAGTTCTTGCCACTATTTTTAAGTTTACGGTTTGTCTTATTTTTCAAAGTGCAGGTTGTTAAAGGTTGGTTTTCATAACAAAACAGCATTTGAAGGCAAGGGGTGAACAACGCAAACTCGCTTTGTCTAGCTAGTTAAAGGTACAAAAAATACCACTTATTACACATTTTACAAACATAACCACGGTATTCATTGAATTATGGAAACATTTAAACGATGCAATCACTGTTAATAATGATTAGATGACCTATTTATAACGGACCGACGATCATAAATCCATTTCGAACATAAACACGTGGAACTGATTTAACCTTCCAGATGACCATTGACCTCGATGAACAGTCATGATTAGTTCGGTTGAATGCAACTGACGTCTGCATTTGCTGTAAAAAAATATCGAGCCACCGATTTTCATAAAATGCAGAATGTTAAATATAATTATAAATTCCGCTGTTTCGCAGATTATATTGTATTGGATGTCTTTTTTGAGCTAGCCGGAATTATCCAGTCGAACGAGTGATATCAATATTCAATCGTTACTTGTAGCTGCTATTTTTACTTCAGTCCAATTAAATCAAGTCGGGCGAGTAATATACACATATAAAAGACGTATAGATATATAGAGAATAACTGATAATTTTGCAATATATCAGGCGAGGCTTAGAATAAAATAAATGTCGATGCTTGCAGAGCCGTTATTTTATTCGTACCAAGCCTGATATATTACAAAACTATCAGGAAGTAACCTCTTTTTCTGTTTATCATACCTATAGGTCCCGATGTTTTAAGAAGAAATAATAAAATATAAGCTCTTAGACGCTGATATGTTAATATAACGACGTCATGAGAACTTAACTGCGCTTAATATTTGTAAAATATACGTTTTACTGTGTGTGTTGCTCGTTGTGTCTAAAATATAAAGCATAGTTGTATCAAATTCTTTGTTTTGTTGAACCTGGTTATATTTTTTCTAAAAAGGATGACTTGATTGTTGATTCCGAGTAATATGGCCATCGAATGATATAACAACTTCCTGTTGAACTGAATAAAATATATCAGGCAGCGTTATATCAGGCAGATATCACTTGAAGCAAGTATCAATCGAACTATGTAACCGGAGGCGTTTCGTTCTGAGTATTGCGCCTAATAACCCTGAATAACTATTAAGATTGCCGTTACATCTAACATGTACAATTATTTTAAATTATAAAACTGAATATACAATTTTGTTTTTAATAATGTTAATGTCTTATAAATGTTGACATATGAAAGTAATAAAATTACATGTTTGAATGTCATCCCAAATATTGTATAATCAATAGCTTCCATGATTTGAAATAAAAAACTATTAATACTATATGCATGTCGTTATTAAAACACTTTAGAACAAATAATATAAGAATACACTCTAAAAGTGGAACTTATTGATACCAGTTGATAAAAGCCGTCGTGTACAATTCTGAGCACATATACTACATCATATACAATTACAGAGTTGGACACAACCCGGTTGCCACAGCAATGAAAACTGTGACAGGAAAGTCTTACTTACTTCCCAAACATGTTTTATTTAAAAAGTTATATTGTATGAAAAGTAGGTGCGTAAGACAGATTTAAAGAAACGGGCAATCCGTTTTAACTGCTTATAAATATAATACAAACTATATACAAAGTATATACATGTTATACATTTTTATTATGAATACTGTTTATTTAACAGAGCATAATAAATTGTTGATAGTAAATCTCAACTTGATATATAATCTATACGGATGAATTATACCAAATATTACGTCAATAATTAAAACGTGAAACTCCAAACATAAGCAATATAAAACTGTTTGCAAGCAGGTTCTGTAGGGTTTGGTGTCCAATCAATTCACATTAACGTCAAAATAAGTTAAAAATGCCAAGAGCTGTTCATTAAAGCGATCTCTTTACCAACTATTTTAAATAGGGCTTAGTTGTATTTTAAGTTATAACGATGTTTCTCCAATCTCAATCAAACAAAAATACCAGGTACAGTGTTCTTTAAAATCAAATTGCGCCAGATATTCGGAATAATTCTATACCCACTTCGAAGTTATAAAATTAGGACTATTTTATAATTCGTAAAGCTGATAAACAGACACCTAATGACAGGTCATGCTCACAATCAAAGCTTGAATCTTAACTACACTTGCTAAAAATTATTATCAACATTGGAAATTACACCGTTTCCGCATTTTAAAGCGATATTAAAGCCGTAAATTTCATCAAACTAGATATAGGAATACTAAAACTGTATCCGCCCGACGCCAGTTGAAGAGGGTTCATTGCAAAAAAAAGGTTGTAAAATTCAAAGCCACACCTTTCACGTGTTTTCGTTGTGAATTTGTTGTTCGTGTATATTGTTTAAATATATAATGAGTTTTTAAAATATTTTACGAAGACTTTTAAATAATAGAAAAGTTGTCTTGTTATTACATCGACTACATTTAATAAGATGAAATATCCTGTCCCACTAAGTCCATTTTCAAATGGAAATTGTTTACAAATCATATGAGATGTTAATCCTAACCATATACCGTAAAATAATGTTTAGTTGTCGACACAGTCCTGTATGTCTTTAGAGTACCATATCGAATTGTTAGAAATGGATATGCAAATCGACATGTGACTAGGAAACATATATATATGAAAGTAATGCATATGTTTACCTTTATGTCAAAATTACCACAGGTTATGTCTATTTAACATATTTGTAATAACACAGACAAATCATTTTAAAATAATAAATAAATATTTATTGTTGTTTAGTATTTTTATTAAGAAAACACTATTTCCCATGGCCAGGCGGATATCCATAGTAAATTTTGTTATTTAACTTAATGTGAACAGTCAGCCTAAAGTTTTTCAAAATTGCAGCTGTTTTGTCTTCTTCCACGCAGTAGTAATCGCGCATGCTTAAATCCATTAAAAGCACGTGATTTTGTCTATAATATAATTTGTTAACGAACGAAATTCGTTTTAGTTTATAAGAAACGTCTTTTTACTAAGAATGATCTAAGACAAATTATTAGAAAACAATCTTAGAAAAAAAGTTTCTAAGTGAAAAAAAAAGAATTATACAATTTTATATAAAATATCTTAGAAATGTTTACATTACCAACTCTGGTTTAAAAGCAGCAGTGAAAATGTCGAAACGCTACACGACATGGCGGAACGTGTCTCGAATTTAATTTTATTAAGACTTCATTTTTTTTCCACATCTCAAATCAATAATTTTAATTCCGAAATATTATATTCCCGAACTATCCAGGACGAACATTTAATGATGACAAATAACAAGCTTAATATCAACAGCTCGTATTTGTAGGTTTTCATTTCGAGAAGATCAATGCATTTTCTTCAACTGTAGAATCCAGTGCCAACATTTCATTAATTTCCTGTTTTGTGCGGTATCGCTCAGCAAGTTTTATTTGCAATACTTTGAAAATCGATATGAGAACCGTTTCTGGTCAGTTTCTGAATGTGAAAGTGTCGAATGTATTACAATTCATATAACAATATTAGTACATTTTGGATTTAGAAATAGTCGAACATGTGTACAATGATAATTTTACTTTGAACATATATTTCTCAAACTAATATTTCATAGAAATGATCATATGCGATTATGTGCATTCGTAAATTACATTGTGTAAGTGCATGTAATTTACTGACAGAAGAGAGACATAGCATAAGTCTCGAGCTTTCTTCTCAATTCTGTCAAATTGTATTCTACAGCCTTTATGTTAAGCAATACTGCAATTTCTACCTGCCTTGTATATTGTCCAAGAATGTATGTTTGTATTGTATTGCTTATTATGTACCTTCTACGATCTAAATAAATAGTGTTTAAACCAAGTGCATGTATCGTATGTTTATTGAAAACTTGTTTGAAATCAGTATCTATTCCAGCTATTCGTCTGGAAACGTCATCGTCGTTCTAGATATTAGCACATTGTTCAATAAAAAATACGCTTTATTTGTCACATTATGTTCAGGTCACATACTCAAATATTTAACAAACAATGGGTGTCCATGGTCTTAGTCCATTCACAATTTGAATCTAGTCTCTTCCGAGAATTAATGCTTTAATCTGATTAAACCGTCTATTATTCAAACAATGGCTGTACCAAAACACTCTTAATGGCGCTAAATTAAATGTCTAGGTTTTACGAGGTTTAAATTCACGGGAACGCTATAATTATAAAGGAACTGAAATTACCCCTTTCCGTGTTAACCAAAATTAAATTAAGAGAGACATTCCGAAAATGTACTACTCGCTTCAGACCAATTTAATTTAGATCCATTTATTATTTGTACCAATCATAAACAAACGGCTTGCACCAGAGACTAAGACATACTGCAGTCATTATCTATACTCCATCGCATGAGTACATTTCATCGCTTGAGATTAAAATAAAAAAAGTTAATAAATCGACTCCTCAAGCGAAAGCGATGTGAAACTTAACAGACGCCTACCTCTCACAGATAAACGGTCCATTTGTTGTCACGCATTATATGCAAAAGAACGCTTGCCTGACGTCATTGCGTTTTCTGTTACCAAGTGAAGACTACAGGTAATATTAATGAGCCTCGCGCTGTTAACTGGATGTTTAAAGCATGTGAGTTAAGTTTCGTCCCAGATTAGCCTGTGTCGTTCGCAGATGCTACTCAGGGACGAATCTTTCCGCCTTAGCTGGATTTTTTGCTCAGAAGAGACTTTCTTTAACAACAAAATGTCATAAAAGCGGAAAGTGTCATCCCTGATTATCCTGTGCTAACTACACTAACTCTAGACAGGTTAATCTGGGGCAAAACTTTACGCGCATGCATTAAGCCCAGTTTTCCCAGAGCGTTACTCATGTTAACTTGAACTTATCAAAACAAATAGTTGGACTGTATTGACAGCTTCAAATGTGGCGCTTGACAAGCCCGCGACCAAGACGGGCATAGCATGCGGGGCTGATCCAGCCCTTGCAGTGGATGGTGATACAACCACATGTTCGGAAACAGCGTCTGCTGCAGCAGAATAGAAGTTTGCCAAATACTTTATATTTAAATGTAAATGCGATAGAGGAAACAATATCACACATTATACACACACACACATGAATTGTTTAGGCAAAGATGGAGCACATTCTTAGAAAATACAGCCGTATGAACACGCCAAACTTCTCTAAATATATTACTTTCAATAGACTCAACTGAACCTAGACCACCCATCTCTTTCTTCTCTCCAAAAATAATACTTTGAAACCATATTTCTTTCAGTTACATTTGTTAGAGCAGATATTCTTGAAACTTTATCTGAGTTTTTATAACTGTAAAATGTATGTTTTCAAAAATAAAATGTTATAAATATAAGAATGGCAGCTGGATCCGAGGGATTATTACATCATAGAAGAGATGACCGAATGGCTAACACACGTACATTGCATTTACTTATTGGAAGAACCATAAATTACATTTAAAGTACCGTATAGCAGCATCTTACCCAATAACAAATTGATTAATTTTGTAACAACATGTATTGAAACTGCAATGATACATCTAAATTATATTGCGTCTTTGTTAGACACTGATGCGTTTTCGTGTTGTGATATCTGTAAAGAAAAGGTATATTCATCAACCAATTCTTATACTTAAGAATAACGAATAGGCTTAGACCCCAAAAAACATGATTCAGATTTTGAACATATAAAGGCTTATAATGATACTTTGTCATAAACAAACTGTTCTTTATAAAGAATGTTGTAATAATATATGTGAAATTAAACGGTAGACTTCACTTTTAAGCATTTGTAAAACGTTACAATTTGAGAATTTTCTTAATTTTGAGACTTAAGTCTAAGAATCCGTTGGTGATTACGGGCCCTGTACTTATTAGTTTCAGAAACGGTCTCACAATCAGGGTTCAGGATCACATGACTTTGTGGGGTTCACATTTAAAGGGACTTGTTTACAGTTTATCAAAATGAGAATTTTTCAACTTTTTATCACAGATTCAAGAAATAAATTAACAATGTACAATTCAGGGATGACATTTTCCGCCTAGACTAGATTTTTATTTAGAAGACTTCCTTTAAATGAAAACTGGCGATTACTCGAGATTAAAGGAATTCCCGAACATTTTCCTTTAATTTCTATATAAAAATACCCGCAATAACTCAAACATGCGATTTTTCGATAACTCGAAAAAGTGTCGTCCCTGATTAGCCTGTGTGTACTGCTCAGGCTAACCTGGGACGACAATTTACGCACATGCATTTAAGCCCCTTTTCACCGAGCGAGACTTAAAGCTTGTGTGAGCAGTTTAATTGCCGTTCAACACTTTATCCTTCAGCGTTGGAACACTGCTTGATTGACTCAATCATAACACATACAGTCTAGCATTTTGTAAACAAATATTGTACCAGGCCTGTGTCATAGCTTCTTACCTTGGGACAGGTGACATCGTTCTGCTGGACGAGGATCATGGCTGACGCTATCAATGCCCCCTGGCGGACGTAGTTCACCGGATCGTTAGTCATGGGCTCGATCAGGCTGATGGCCTCCTGTATGGACAGACAACACCGATATGTAACATAGAGAATAACAGGTTACTGCCCTATCGTTGTTTTATTCGTGCAGAGCCTAATATATATGACACAACAAGAGGGCAATTACTTGTTTTTCTGTTTATCATACCTCTACGTCCCCATTGTAAAAGAAATAATGAAATATAATCTGTATGAAGCTGCATTTTAGCGGGAATGATTATGTTTGACATTTGAAGTGTAGATGATGACGCGTTGTGCACTTGTGCTTAATATTTGTTAAATGTTTTTTGCTGTTTTTGTTCTTTTTGTGTCTAAAATATATTACATTTTTGTATCAAATTTTCGAATCTAATTTTATTTTACCAAACATTATGACTTTATAGTTTGATTCAGAGTAATATGACCTACCTCAAAAGATTGATTGATATAACAACTTCCTATTGACATGATATATAATTTTTTTATCCGGCAGTGTTATATCAGACAGATATCAAGGAAGTGGCATGATAAGAGGCAGTATCAGGGGTTAAGTGTGAGAATGATGTATCTGCCTTTTAGAAGAGATAGTTTTAGACTCAACCCGCAAAATATGAAATACTTTTACAGAAAGCAGTCATTGAAATTAGCAGATTTCAAAGTAAGCAACACTTTCCATTGTTCTGATATTTTTGGTTTAAAGTCTTATCTTAGCCAAATCCGGTTTAGACAGAAAGTGTCACCCCAGATTAGCCAGTCCAAAAAACACCATAAAAGCGAGAAGTGTCGTCCATGATTAGCCTGTGTTGACTGCGTAAGCTAATCTGGGATGACACTTAACGCACATGCATTTCACCCGATTTCTCCAGAACGAGACTCATAAGTATGAGAGCATGCAAGGAATCAGTTGATAGAGTTACACTAAATGAGACTTTTCCATTCCTTCCAACATTAATCAAAGCGCCGTAGGCACTGAAGGCCTGGGGCTAGATTGAGTGTGGTTGGGAAGAAGTTTAGTTACTTAACTGAAGTAAATGTAAACGGATCCACGCTCTTTTACTGCCAGATACAGTGTACATGTATGTTAACCTTATAAAGTTGAAGGTTTATCTATTGCTCATGCTTAATATGCCTATCTAGTTTTAGACACTTTGACCTTTAAGCTCATTGTCATTCACGGGTCAATGTCATCGGAAAATAGGTCAATGGGAAGAACTTGTCCAAAGGGGAGTTGTGTACAAATATCAAGTAAATCCAATCAAGAACAACAAATTTATGGCGAATATAAAGTTTTTGGATGCTTTGACCTTTGAGTTCAAGGGCCAATGTCATCAGAAAATATGTCCGTGGGAAGGTGTTCTGCAAAGAAGAGTTGTGTACAAATATCAAGTGAATCTATTCTGTAGTATGGAAGTTATGGCAAACGTTTATTTTTTTGGACGGACAGTTCAGAAACCAGATGCCTCCCTTCAGGGCTTGAGAACAATGTTTGGTTGAACAAGTTTAAATTACATATTAGATTTAAGATTGCATTTTACAGCGAAACATTTTTAAGAGATGAAGAGGAAGATTCCTAAATAAGGCTAGGTTTCTATCACTGAAGTTTCAATCGGATACCAAGCTTCTCATTTATACTCTGGACAAGCAGTATCAAGTGTTGACAAGAGTACTTCCAACGGGTGCAGGACGCTTGACGTTAAGTGCTTGACACAGACTAAGTTTTAAGTCCAAAAAGGGGAAAAGGGAAGTTGTATCCTCACGTCAAAAGAAGTGGTCATCACATGTCCATTCTACATGAGTGTTGTCTTTCAAGTTGAAAGCTTTTAGTGTTTGAGAAAAAGACAATTTTTGAAAAACAAAAGTCCGAAAAGAGGAATAACTCTTACAAAATGCTGGATACAGTTGTCTCCTATTGTCAGCAGATGAAGGTGATGACATTCTACATGTGCACCGACTTTTAAGTTGAAAGTTTTGATAGTGTTTCATTGTAAGTCAGAAAAGGGTAATAACTAGTACAAAATGAAGACTAAAGTTATGTGCTCTTGTCAGAAGATGTATGTCATCATATTCTGCAAGTGTGCTGACTTTGAAGTTGAAAACTTTGATATTGTTGGAGAAAATTAAGTTTAAGTTGAGAATTTGCCAACCTTTCTATGAACTAAGTCGAAACAGGGCAGATAACTCCATAAATATAGGTCACATGGTTACCAGCCTTGTCAGTATGGACTCCCGTTGCGATAGTGAGTAACTATTTTAAGTTTCAAGTGGATGACTTTGATAGTTTTTGAGAAAATGGACATTAACAAAAAACTTAAACAACGCGGACGCCGACAACATTGCTATAACATTAGCTCTTGTTTTCTTCGAAAAGTAGAGCTAACAAGAGATGTGTTTGTCAGAAACACATTTTTTTTACCTTTGACCTTAGAGATTGGCCTTGACCTTTCACCACTCAAATGTGCAGCTCCATTAGATACACATGATTTTTTTTACCTTTGACCTTGAAGGATGACCTTGACCTTTCACCACTCAAAATGTGCAGCTTCATTAGCTACACATGCATGCCAAATATCAAGTTGCTATCTTCCATATTGCAAAAGTTATGACCAACGTGAAAGTTTTCTGACGGACGCACAGACTGACTGACGGACAGACGGACGGACGGACTGACAGTTCAACTGCTATATGCCACCCTACCGGGGGCATAAACAGGGAGATGATAATTAAGTTATGTGTGGTAGACTATTGTCATAGTCAATTTAATGACAATGATGGCATTTTGAAAGCAAAGTGCTAATGATAATGAAATGTTAAAATATGGTATCGAGATCAACCTTAATGAAGACAGAGCATAGTTACTAATATCATCGTAATAAATGAACAAGTACTAAGTGCGGACATCAATTTAATAAACACAATGTATCAACAACCTGTACAACATGGAGTGAGGTAATTAGATAAACGATACTCGATATTTCAAAATTGGAATTGATATCGTATCGGCAATTGCATATCATTGATACAGAGATTTCATCAAAATCGATAATAACCCTACTAAAAACATACCTTAAACATATTATTGCAAACATAACAAGTATGTATTCTTTAATGTTGTGAACATACTCTAAAAACATACCATAAACATACATGTATTATTGCAGACATAAACAGTATGTATACTTTAGCATACTGTAATGCGTTGATGAAAAACAATAAATAATTATCATGCAATACCAGAATAAAATATATAAAAAACAAATGTATATGTCACAAACTATACTTCAGTGGTGTTCACATACTGTTAAAAACATACGATAAACATATTATTGCAAGCATAACAAGTATGTATACTTAAGTGCGGTGCACATACTCAAAAACCTGCAGGAAGTTTATCAAAAATCTTGAACCCCCTATCAGCCAAAATCAAGTCACCTGGTGTAAGGGGATTTAATATTTTTTAGTGATCAACAAAAGCTTTCTCCGATGTAGAGCCTGAATCAAGATTTGAACAAAAAACTAATTACACACTATTATGTGAAGTTGGGATGAAACATCACTTTGGAAATAAATCGTGTTTAGCAACAGTGCATAATATGCAATTTTACATGTTGTATTTATTTAGCTTGACAAATTATAATTAAAATAGATACTTACATATATAATAGCATTATTTAAATTGATTTTACTACAAAACTTGAATTTTGATTGATTTTTTTTCCAAATCCTTATAAAATGAAACTGTGTCCATGCGGCGTAAAAGTACAGGTAAAATGATAAAAATACAATCACTGTAAATGAAAAGTCATGGAAAATGGCTAATTAAGCTTGAAGTATAATTAAATATTACAAAAATAAATTCAGATCATGAAATGAATAGTTCTGTTTGAGACAAATACCTAAATGATGTCCATTCCCAGTTTGATGTCTTATGCTTATGCACAATTTGTAGCAATACATGTTACAGCTTTCACAGTATGTCAACTTATTATAATTGCTTTAAAAAAGCGTTGGATGATTCATGTTACAAGGAATATGCTTTAAAATTTCTGCAGCCTCCATTGTAATTCTAGCAGAACTAACGTCGTCAAATGACTTCAGCATGGATCCCTTGCATTAGAGTTGGCTTGGAATCCCTACTTTAGGTAAAATACCTTCTAACAATATTTTGTGAAGCACAGAAATATACGTATTTATAATATTCAAACCCCCAGCTTGTTATGCGTCATCCGTTTGGGATCCCAAAACCCGATCCAACATCAACAAATAGGAGTTTGTCCAACGAAGAAACGCCCACTTCTGCACAGGCGACTACCGATACATCAGCAGTGTTACTGCAATGATGAACAAGCTCGGTTGGCCAACGCTTAAATCCAGACACCAAACGGCAAAAGTGGTCATGATGTACAGGATCGTTAACAACCTGGTTGACATCAACGCCAGAAGTGTACTCATACCAGCAGGAGTGCACACCAGAGGCCATGCAAACCGCTTCATAGTGCCATTTACCACTGTCAATGCCTACCAGTTTTCCTTTTTCCCATCTGGAATACGCCTCTGGAGTGGTCTTCCAGAACAGGTGATCATTTCCCCGTCCATAGATGTCTTCAAGACAAGGATGGGGGAGCTGTGCATATAACTCTGGAGCAAAATGTTTTTATCCTGCTTTTAACCATTGTTCGTCCCTTTCCGCGTGTACATAGTTTACAATTGTGCGACAATGTCCCAGAGGAGCTCAGCACATTAACCGATTGATAGAGATCTTCTTTGCTAATACAGGTTACAGGTCAGCCGGCATAGTAGATTTTTCTTCTGAAAACCAAACAAAGTTGATCCATTTTCTTTCTTCCCATTTTCCAAATGACAGCTATATATCTGGACTCTGGTCATTCCTGTTTACATCCCTGTCTGCTCATCTGAAATGAGTTAATTTTGTTTTAATTACGCATAAACTATTATTATAAATAGTATATGAAACATTTCATTAGATATTATCATTTAATTTATTATCCTGTCATAAAATGTGTGTTCTCTTGTATATGGATACAGGTTGTATCAATCAATTAACTAAATTAACGTCGCCGTATTTGATTTAAAATATCTTCTTCTAACTTAATACGAACTCTACAACTATAAAGGTTTAAAGTATGTAAGCAAAATGTTGGCGTTCACTATCCGAAAAATATCACATCCGAAAGCGTTCACACTTGTCAACTGTAAACCAACTGATGTGTTATTGTGTAAGTAAAATCACTGTACCTGCATGAATCAACCGATTCCTTATTCTCCTTTTGCTTTATGTGACCTAAAGAGACTAAAGGATCCTTTTCCCCGAGTCCTGTGCGCACAACCAAACGCAAAGCAAAAATCCATTTCAACGATATAGCCATTGTACCCGGAAGTTTAAAAACGAAAGTGAAAGTAAACGAGACTTACGGGCCCTATTCTCGCATGAATATGTAAACAATAAAAACTATGTCGTAGCCAATGCTTAGCAATTTTGTTTTAATAATATTTTTTTACACTTTTTTATGACACTGTCATGTTATATAGTGATCTTCTGTTTTTAGGGAAGAACTACTTTTATTGTGCATGAATTGTGGTAAATTGGAGTTTCCCAAATTTGGTTTTGGCAGCCAGCCAAGTCGGCTAGGCTCAGAAATTGGTATCAGTACTATGGCCTAGGGGCTTCGCCCCAGGCCAAAAACAATCTTGATATCCATTACAGGGTCTCAGGTGTGATATTAACTTGTAAACAGCCTTGAGAAATGTTACCATACATCATCTTAGCTATAAACTGGCAGATAAATTTAGTGGAAAATCAATCAGACATGAAACTTAAATGTCTCTGGCAACTTAAAGCACTGAGTCATATGGCTGAAGACGTATGACAGTTCAACTAAATTTAGTCATAGTAGTTCCTTAATGTCTGGGTAATATAAATTTGTTAACTTATACAACTTTTTGCTGACGCATATGGGCTGATAAATGTTTAGTAAAAATTAAAAAATTAATAAATTTTCAAACTTATATGAAATATTCTGTTACTGAAAACATTTAAAACTCAAATGATAAAAAAAAACACAATTATATTGATAACGCTCTTTTTTTTCATAATTTCAAAATTTATGGTGTTTTCAAAAGCCCTATATCACCAGCCGACTCATGAAGTAAGTAGAACCATTTGACTGTACCTTGAGTCCGGTGCCTGAGCACGTGATCCCCAGCGCCATTGCCGGGCCGAACCGCACATGTGGGTTGTAGCTCTCAGACAGAAGGGAGACAACACTTTGGCACTGCTCGGGCGTCCTGGAAATACGATATAAAAAGGATCATAACCTATGCTGTTTTTAGCGTTAGCTCACAAATAATGTAGAGGCAATTTTGCAAATCACTATGGCTTAACTATGCTAGGAACCGTAACCCGTGACTGCCTGTGTTGAGAAATGCAGTAAAATTATGCAGATGACCTCATGTGCCTGTTTATAGTTCCCACTGTACACTACATGGTGTGTATGTATTCAAAAGTATTTAAGAGCTTGTAAGACAACGTTGGCCAGTCTAGTGTGTATCATTGAAATCTGTACATATTGGCTGCTTTCATGGAAAACTGGGCTTAATGTATGTCAAATAAGATTAGCCTGTGCACACTGATTAGCTGTATCAATGATTTGAAAAAACATAACATCTCAACCTGTGCTTTAAGACACACTCTTTATAAANCTGTTTTAGGGCCATCTATTTACCGGCTTCGTACCAGTGGATGAGGGTTTTCCGCCATCTGTCAAAGTCTCATGAAGTCTCCAGCCTTCAAGCAAAAGAGTGAAATTCTGTTAAACATAAATGTTTTCCCTACCACATGCACAAAGAAACATTCTAAAATAAATGCATGGCAAGTGCCCCTACAGAGAATTGTGTCTTCTTATAAATGATGTTTATGTTTTTAGAGAGTATAGCAATTGCACTCCAAAATGATTAAGTATATTGTAACCTTTATTCAGAAGGTTACGTCGCACATGTTAACAACAACAACAATGGGTTACACATAATCAGACTGAATATGATGGTTAAAATGATGATATTTTGCAGTCTGGAAGGTCCATTGACAGACAATAATACAATTGTTAATACAAAACTATCTGTCTAAAAACGTACTATCAACTATTCTTATTCATAATATACTTTAAAGATACTGGCGTGTAAGACAATATTAACTATATGACCATAGCAACAGTAGGTCGTCATTTACGGTGTACTTTGACTCTTTTCATAAACTATTGTGATAAACTCTTTAACTTAATAATTCAACCAGTGAAAACCTTTACAATATACATATGATGTTACCTGAAGATACACATAGACATAATATCAAAATTGTGCATGTATTTTGCTCAGGGTGTTTTATCTTACATTAAACAAGTGAGTCTCGGGCGATTCGTGACGTCAGACGGGTGTACGTGGCAGTTACGACACTCTTGTAATTGCGTAAACATTGAAGGTTTGAAACACTCGTAAGTGTGTTTTATAAAACATCGTACAGTTATATGTACACGACATAAGCTGATTATAACAAACTTTTCAGTTGTTAACCAATACCGTATACATCTGGGATAATATATCTTGAAAGCATGCCGATAGAAACATATGTCAATGTTATGTTGAAGTCATCAATTAATGACCTGCTCCGTAACAATTAATCGGTATTTGCTCAAAGATTTTTTTTATTGAATAAATAAAATAAACGATTTTTTTTTCATTTACATATTAAAGGAACACAATATTGCTGTTCAAGAAAATGCACAAACTAATTAGATATAGCACAACACGAATCAATAAATCAGGCTGTGAACAAACGTTCCGGGTATACGTCGCAGAAGTTACGTCATTTTAGGAAAAATAAAGAATTTTCAATAAATTGTGCTAGTATTATGTTAAAAGTGGCATATTATCATCTTCAGAAGTAGAACTTTTTTCAATAATGTAATAACCTTTTTAATTCCATGTATTCATACGATGTTTTAGTAACACATATTATAAAGTTAAAAGTTATAATAGAGTTAAAAGTGGCAATACGGGAAGTTTTAATATGGCTATTGACGGTGTACTAAAGTGTCGATTTAGCTATGCCAGGTCGACACGACTATAGTTCTTTATCGCACAAGCGCTCGTTAAAATATTTATTATCTCACTTTAACCCCGAAAGCAAACACACATCTTCTTTATCAATCCCTGTTATCCAAGTCGACGTAAGAAAAATTCATTATTATGTTACGTTCCATAAACACTAATGCAAATAAAATTTGTTTGTCACATAAAATGCATGTTTTTGCTTCAACTCGTTCCAGGTAAATTTTTCCACCGCCTACGGTGATATAGCACTTAAATAACATGAGGCACTCGTTGGAACTTTTGTTATATTCCGTTTATATAAATCAATTGTACTGCTGTGAAAATAATACTAACATCATGTACTGTACATGGTTATGTTAAGCTTGGAAAAATCAAAATCTCATAATGTCTATTATTTGCCTAGTCTTTAGGACATGCAACTGGCCTGTGGGGAATAAAGCCGACACCGAACAATCAAAACCTAAATATGCAAAAAACAATATAGACTTTCAGACATGAAATAACTCAGATCTGTTAACAATACCAACAAGTGATATCTTCATAAAGCTTAATCAGAATTGTTAATCTCGACATAATATGTCCGTAGAACACGGATTTTCAAAAAAGTTTTGTTTTGTTAAAAACGAATGGGTCGGAGAAAATGCACTTAAATACCCAGGTGCAAAAGTTAACATGTTGGTACATATGCTGATAAATACAGTTTCATTAATCGTGCATTAATATTTTTTCGAGCTATGTTCGACTAAAGTAAAATGTGCGATTGTTTGTTAACAAAGGCCATGTGTTTTCAACTCGTCCCATCTTGATCGTTACAAGAGGTATGTTGTCTACAAAGATGTCGCGGTGGTGCAGTAGATATCGAGACAAGACAAGACACGGTCATGTCAAGTTGAGCGGCCAGGAGGTCCCGAATTTGATAAGTATTGAGGCGATATAAATATGTTGGCTTATAACAATCATCAAGTAAAGATACCCCACACGTACGACTCGAGTATGATTCAAGTAGCTTTTTGCTTTGGTAATTGACATGATATGTGGGTTAAAACGTACGAGCATAGACCTGCTGCTGATATAACACTCGTTTTGGTGAACAAATCGCATTATCGAAGATATTGCAAAATGTAGATATGAGCTTCACAATACCTTTGTTGCTACCGACCTCAGCCGATAGATTACGTTAATGATGTGTATTGGTGCATGTAATCTTTTGATTAAAATTAAGGAAATTATGAGAAAAATATATATAGTTTCACAATCGGCAAAATCAGTGGTGAAAATAAATGCATTTATAATCAAGAATTAATAAAAAAAAACTATATTATGTAAAAAACAAATACATTTACTTTTTATATTAAGCTTTCAAATCGTTTTATTTCTGTTTGATTTTGACTTAATAATTTAATGGAAATTATTATTGGGATATCTTTATGACGTCAAATTTGTTACGTCAATTCATACATTTTTGAGTAGTTAGCGCTTTTAAAAATAATAATAATACTAGCAAATAATCGATACTGATACGGATAAAATTATTTTAAAGACAGAAATAACGTATTGTTTGATTGTACATGCAAATGATATTTTAACTGAAATATTTAAGTGGGTTATCAATTTTTCAAGAACTATAGCTATTTCTGTACGATCTGTATTACGACCGAGAGAAAAATAATGTGTTGATATAAACAAAATTGTATTTTATATCAAGTATTCATTTGTTGAAATAAGGAATTATATTTTATGGTATAAATACAAGATATGTGTTTGCAAAAATCTGATCATTTTACATGGAGCACTTAATGCATATTGGCATTCCTATCAATTCGTGAATGAAAATGTGTCTGACTTGCTATTAATTATTGCTTTATACTTCGAAGTAATAAATTAGGTGTCAGCTCAGCTTGTTATATTGCGCAGTTATTCGTGTCAGAAATTGCATCACTTAATACAAACGCATTATTGATTCTCGTTTTATAAATAACACGAAATTGCTCGAATAAACATCAAACGGTCTGTGTCGTTTTGGCAATTGTTTGTACTTGAGATGAAAAAGTTCATTGCCTGTAAAAACACACACTTCTGTTTGCTTGGCCTTTTAAACGTAGTATAAACCCTGAAGGTTGAAGAATGGCATCACTTCCCTTAAGAACGAAGGGTTCACTAGAACGTTTGAGTTGGGGTTTCTCTTTCTTCTTTATTCTTCAACATGATGCTGCACATGACATGTATGTTTCTGTTAATGAACATAATTCAGGCTAGAGCGGCCAGAGAACCATCGTGCCCGGCCTGTTCTCGTTATGATTACGAGGAACGCGTATTAGAGAGAGTATTGCGCAATGAGCTTGTCATCGAAACCATACTGAAGGAAATACGTGAGACTCATGTTAAAGTGGAATCTGCATTAAAACTGATGCACGAGGACAGACACAAACAAGAAGCTACGCTGAATGGTTTGGAAAAATCAAAAGAAGAAATGGACAGAGAAATAAAGGGAACACTACATGTTTGTCTTAAAAACATTTCCGAATCTCTTGCATTTAGCGAACGCGTGCAACAAGACATGGGCACCAACTTAAATAATGCAATCAAAGTCGCGATGACAAATATATATAATGCTGTTGACGAGATGACACAAAATGCATCAACAACTGGGTTGCAGTTGAAGAAGGATATCGAAATCTTGAAAGGTATATTTAAATATAAAATCATCATAAAGTATGTGTTCATATAACAGTATCATAGAATAATGCAGCTTGAAAACATATAAATAGACGTATGTGGATTAAGTAATTTAATGAGTAGTCTCTGTTATAATTTGAATTCACACTTTGTCGAAGATCGTTTCGAATGTTCAAAGGTGTATTAGGAAATTTATAATTTGGCAACACAGGGAATCCTGTAATGGGACATATGCAGTGATTGACCAGAACTTCCGATAGCACTTTTGAAATAGTTATGTCTCAGATCGAACTGCATATTGCAACAACTGAAAAATCCAGTTATTTATGGTCGTGTAAAAAGATTGTAACATAGGCAATGTAGTGTCAAAAGTATTGCAACAACGTTAAAACTACAACTGAATTGGCGATGACAATCTTTTCCGCCATGTTGTTTACATAACAGTGCTCGACTTTCCTCACTTGGTTTGTTATGAATTAATTATTTGAAACCAGTCACATTTCTACGCGGATGTTGATCACTCTTATACCCCGACACCATGCACAGCATCGTTGATTAGATTCAAATGGTTTGGTTATGAAATGTTGGATGGACATATGTTTAATTATGAACTGTTCTATTGGAAAACGACAACTTTTACAGTGTGCATTTGTAAAATGGTAGTTTGTAGAAGCTAACAAATGCGAAAAAAAGTGCATGTTCTTTTGTTGAGCGTATTTTAACATCACGTTTAAAAACAATTATTTGAATCGATCAAATGCAATTTAAAATCGGACAGTTTTCAATTAGCATAAATGGCACCCTTCTTTTGAACTATTTATCACGTTAAGTATAACAATCTTAAATTTAACGTTGGGCTTTATACATTTGCTTTACGTATTTCAGTGCTAAGCAAAATATGGAATTACGTTTTTTAAGAGACAAACATCTGTACAGTGTGTATGTAAGCAACTTATAACATTTCAAATGAAAATGCACATCTCTTGCAACATTTATATTGAAACACAGTTTTTTGTCGACGGTCCTTTCCATAATTGCCAACGCACTGTCGCGTTACCGCCATGAACTATCGATCATCGACTTTAAAATCAATCAATGCATTACAATGACAATACCGGGATGCCGTAGGAAAGTCCTTCTGACTTTGGAAATCTCAATACATTCCTACCATACGGCGTGCTTGTTACTGTCCGGAAAAAAAACACCTTCGATGCCCATCTGGCAACAATTAGTGGCATTTTCGTTTCTAAGGTAGAGAACTGCGCGCGAAAATTATCTCATAAGATTTATCCCAAGACAGATTTCGTTCACCGTTTGTCAAATCATGCACTGTTGAAGGGAACACACTCTTCATTTAAATTTTCAAGCAATATATTTTGTAGTACTAAGATTCAAACGCAATATGAATAGGAAATAACGTTCGTGTCTTCTTTCATTATAAGTACAACGAAAAACGCCACTGTATAAAACAAGTTTATTTTGTTTTCCGTATTTTGTTTTTGGTTCTATCATTTGAAAATCAAATGACAAACAAACAGAAGGATATAGACGGGCTTTTACATAAGCTCAACCTTTTTTGGTATAATTAAAGTGTTTCTTTCTACGCGCATTTAATGTAGCCAGTAATTTCATTTTGTTCACGTTAGGTAATTTCAAATAAAAGTAGTCTCATTAAAAACAAAATTGTAACACCAGCAAATTATTCGAAATCACAATAATATTGTGTATGTTTACTGTTTAACGAGGTTAGTAATAACACCAAAATGAAGCTTACTAAATTTAAACTCGCATTAAATTTTGCTTTATCAAATTTGAATTATAATCAAAATTTGCATGTTTCCCAGTCACAATGTTGAAACCGACTTTGACTTACTTCAACATTCAGTGAATAAAATGAGATCGTTTAACACTACTGTTCGCCGTACGCGTTTGATGAATAAGGAACATTCTAAATGCAATGAACGACACGTTATCGCTTAAGCGTTTGGAATCTTGCAGCAGACACAATCAAAATGTGGAACAAGAGTGTATACATTGCTTTGTGTGTGTTTATGTCCGGTAAGAAAATTGTCTTTTCTTTGAGATTTGATTAAATTATTGATTCACATGCACATTCACATGCGCATATATTGTGAGCAGCTAAACTATTGATTAGTTCGAGCGACATTGCAATACAGATTTTTGTATATGTTAATTATTCTAGAATAACTTTAGTTCAATCAATGTTCGAACAGGTTGTGAGTCTGATTACACGTTGTGCAAAGATGGTTGGATTCCATTCAGGGGCTCCTGCTACCTATTCAATATGGAAACAATGCCATTTACAGTAGCTGAGGTAAAGATATTATTAATATTTAATCCAAATATTTACAGTCTCTATTTTAACTAGGGCCCGTATTCACCAACAAATTCTTAGTCTAAAAATAAAGAATATTGTCGAAAGCTTAATGTTCAAATAGTATTATTATACAGTTCAGACATGAAATTCTTTATTCTTAAGTCTATGAATTAAAAACGGACATAGGTGTAAATAATTAATGGAAAGAGATCAAATAAACTATTGTATCACTATCAGGAAAAAAACGCCAATAACAACACGGATTTTTATTTATTTGTAAATGACATGTGTACCATGAGACGCTATAATAAATCAATGTTACTACTCTATAATTTACAGCAATATTGTCGACAACACGAAAACAGTCATCTTGTCCACGTAGGCGATGCCCTGGAAAACGGGTTTTTGAAAGATCGAATGCGCATGTTAAAAGGTTTGTAAACACACACATATTCTATCGTTAATTGACGATCGGAGATTGACTATTTATTGGTGATTTTCTATTTAACTGGTGATTTAATTATTTACACATAAATTTTCGTTAACCCACCAAGTGTAGGCTAAATTATTAAATTGGAGCATACGTATTTGCACTTAGCATATAGACATGTTTAAGTTAACATATCAAATCTTTTGCTGAGGTTGAGGTTGTTCATTTTTTTTTACAAAGGATACAGTGGTATGCTAAGGAATCCGTAACGCATGGCCAATGTACACAGCAAAACGGATGCTCATATCGTTTAGTTTACAATCCAATGGCAATATAATTACCATGTCTGTCAGTGAATAAAATAATCAGTTAGATGGAATTAGGTAATAACAGTCGAATAACTCTCGTTCACAAATTAATGATTATTACAAATAAAAACAGGCGTGTGCCATCTGTGTACATAAGATATAGATTAAATTACTAAAAAGTTGTTTTGGTGCATTATATTATGACAAAATATGGTTCGATTTTGCCACATGAAAGAGACTGATTGCTGCGGGCCAGCACTGTATTTGGCTTGTTAATAAAGTTTTACAAAGATAACGGCGTTCTTTTTAAAGATAAAGGCGTTCTTTGTATACTGCAAATAAGTGGGTGTCATGTTAGAAGAGATCAAACACAATATCCTTCTGTTTAACTGTAGATCACTATTGGTGGATGGGACTAACGGATGAAAATATAGAAGGAGTTTGGCAATGGTTCGACACGGATGAGGTGCCAACATTTACAGGTATACATTCCGAACAATGCCTGTGAAAATAATTATATTGTGTTCGATGTTGAGAGTGTCGGTACGATTTCAAGGTAGGCGCTTGTACATTACGCCCGAATGAAGTTCATAAATGGACTTGTTTGAAGATATAATTAATATTTGAAATATGCCATTAGATGGACTAATTTGAGGATTTGATGAAAAGCTTGTTTTACTCGTATGACACATATCTGATCTGGTGTAAGAAATTACTAAAACAAGTTTGAAGAATAGTCAAACAAGATGGATCTAATTTGATAATTTTGCAATTATCAAAATAAAAGTCTGGTATTATTTTTCAGGAAAACAGTATAACTTTCTTGCGTCCATGTTTTTGACGGACCAGAATTAGTGTCAACCTCTTCTACAATATCATTAGAATTGTTGCTCTGAATAATTAGCCATAAAAGGAAAAGTGCCCCACCCCCCTGACAGCAATTTGTGTTATCTAACCGGGAACATTTCTTAAAATCGACCAGGATATTATAAGAGCACAAGTTTATGGCAGTTTCATGATGAATGGGCAAGCATAACTTCTCGTATGATCGTTCGTTGTTATAATAGTTTTTAAAGGAAAACTACTCCAGACGGACTGAAACCATTTTTGAAGATGACATTATAATATAACACATGTTCTAAGCATGTTTCATGGTGATTAGGAAAAAAGTGTCGTTTGCAGTTTGCACAAGCTTGTTCAACATGACCAAGTAATCTAATTTTGACCCCAAAAGGCCCGTTTTAGAATTCCACCGAGATATCATCCAGACAAATGTTCTAAATTATTTTCATGACGATTGGACAATATGAGTAGTCTCTAGAGTAATCACAAGGTAAATGTTAAAGGCAGAATGCCACGACGCACAAAAGGTGTTCATGGAACGTTGACTTTGGTGAGCTGAAACAGTCCCATAATATTTACTTATTGATTCATCACATGACCTTGATATATTACATAATAGACATAATAGACAGACATAAAAATTGACATAGAGTCATGTTGTTGTATTGTCCAATCTGGTGCAACTAGTTATAGGAATACAACTTCAAATCAAGATGCTATGTGCAACATTAATATTTGATTTTAGGAACATCTTTGTGACTAATTTTGCATCACTCTAAATGTTTTTGTACAACGTGTGCAACATAAATTCCAATATAATATAAAACATTGAATGAATCAATGAGAAATCGTGTTGAAAATTCCAATGATAAGCCAGTAAAATTAGCTCTAGTCAAGGCAAATTAAGCAGACAAATGTAATGGGTTACCTATGTATTATTAAGTTAGATATAGTGTTGAATAAATTCCTTATCGTCATGATCATCATTGTCATCAAATACAGCATCATAGTTTGACTCATTATTATTCGAGTACTACTAATTGTGGCATTGTTAAAATATATGTTCTAGACTGAGTATTGAACAACTGCTTTATTAAGTAATGTAATAACAAGACTTAATTGCATTGGAATGAAATTTATGAGATGTATTTTGGGCAAGTATTTATAATACGAGTCAAGTCAAGCCAAGCCAAGTCAACTTTATTTGCATTTACAATTCAACATAACCAATACACACAAAAAAGAACATAATGAACATAATGGCAGTGTAAATAATAATAATTATTATTATTAAACGTATGTTACATGCAAGTACTAATAGGTAAAGCAAAGAGGTAAACTATTCGGAACTCAAACTATACCGTAAATCTCTTTTAATTTTGTTAAATGCCCAATTGGGTGAAAATAGGCCACGCCCTTTGTGTAATTTGCTTGACGCAGATTAAATTGTAAAAGTATTTATATTATTATTATCAACAAAATAGCTTGAAACATTTCCCTATGTGAAACCAGAAAGTCCATATGTGTAAAAATTGGTATGGTATGTCATTTAGTGGCCCTTTACTCAGTTTGCTCAAATATTGACCATGGTTAGCAGACTTTATAAGCTTCATAACTTTTCTGCTCTCAAGAATAATACACAGTTGTGCGATCTAGGGCGGTCTTGGGCCTCTTGTCTAGTTTTTATGGTTGACAGTAGGGAACAAAAGAAGACTCGTCATTATGAAATTATTTCAAATCAAACACAATTTCCTATTATAGTAGCCAAAACATTACATTTTCTTGTTTGCTTCCCGAAAAAACGTTAGGATATAGCAATGATGTAGACTCGTTCCACTCGTGCGTGCGCCGCGCGTGCGTGCTTAAATCTAACCGTCACACTGTGCTAAACTTCTCATACACTGCTTGTGATTTTCGTTAAAAGTGAACAGTTAATTTCTCTTCAAGTTTAACAGTTTGTTACAGTTGCGCGCTAGCGTTATTGTTTAGGAATAATCAATTTTCGTTATACTTTTACACAAACAAAACTACAGCGCATTTTATCAAGATTTCGCAAATTAGTTATTTTTAAGGAGTTGTCGCGTTTTCTTATTGGATATTTACGATATTTTGCATGCAATGTTCGTCGAAATGGTATAGAATAAGTATCTCAAAGTGTTACAGCGCATTCTTTTAAGGCTCCCCTTTAATTTTTTTAAAAGAAATTTTCGCTCTTTGTTAACAATTGTATAAAAACAATTATGTGCGCATCTTCAACATTTTGTGTGCGAATTAAGTCAACCTTTTGCAATGGCGTTATTTTAAAGGAGTTTTTGCTCTTTGTTTAAAATTTCGAATTAAAGCTTCTTTTCGCTACTCCTCCTACATTAAGCTTGCGATTTATATAAAGGTTTCGTAATTATGTTATTTGTATAGGAGTTATTGCCCTTCTTTTGAAATAACATATACAGCTTCTATGCGCAGCACCGCCTAAGCGGCCTTCCTTCCACATTCGATTTACATAAACAGTTTTACACCATAATAATATCAAAGTCCTACAGCCGTTATTGTCAATGTTTCGTAATTATGTTTATAAGGAGTTAGTGTCCTTGTTTTAAACTTACGTATAAAAGCTTCTATGCGCAACACTCCTACATTTTGCATGCTATTCTCGTCATTTGTTAATCTGTAATCATACAATAAACAGTAATAAATGTACATGCTAGTTGGCTGCGATTGCAATATTAAGCATTATGTCATATAAAGTAAAAACAAAATACAAATATGATGTTTAATTTAAAATATTGGTTATATGATTATTAAATTATATAACATTAAAGGAATAGTTTTAACAGCTTTATAGTCGTAATAATACGTTATTTTGTAAATTTTGTTTTATCTTGAATGTTATTTATGACACTCTTTTACATATTTTTTCAAGAAACACATCTTAATTAACCTCGTCTATAGGTTAGTGCAGGTAGAGGACATTCTGCCCCACTCTTGACACGTTTTTGTTCTAAGTAAACATTTTTTAACTTTCTCACAGTATCGTTATAGATGACTGCACGATATTAAGGTTATATAACAGCTCGATTACATGTTTATGAATACATGTAATTTTACTGGGAAAAAACACATTCGCACGCACGATAAATTTAAACACGAAAAAGATAAAATAAAACACAAAAGAATATTTGGACTGACATTAAATACTAGCTTGTTAATAAATTATCATTTATCTAGCTTTTGCAGTGTTACTAATAAGCGGGGCAGTTGTGTAAAATTTAGTTTATGACAATGCTCAATGATCACTGCGTGCAATCGCCGAATCCTGAATACCGATGATATAAATCTAAACATATACATGTATTAACAAGCAAAGCCATGTTTGTTTTGTTTTCATTCGAGTTTTGAAAAATATCGCCGCGGAATCCATATGCTATTTTAAATAGACTCAATTTGCTCTTAACAGACTTCATGGCGGGCGATGCAGGAGACCACAACACTGAAGACTGTGCAGCGTTTTGCCTTGCTTCTTATGATTATCGTTGGTGCGATATGCCCTGCTCTTACCCAACAGCTGTTCTGTGTGAAACCAGGTACTAGATTCAATCAAACCAAACAATTCCGTGTTGTCTATAAAGTATGAACTGTACTTTGTTCAGTTTTTGTAGAATTCTTCGAAGAAGACATTTAATACCTAAACGCTAATAAGATTAGAACAGTGCGTTCATCAGCTTCTTGCTTGAGCATAGATATAAACATGTATATGGTAAATACAAATTATTAATTATTACATATAAGCTATTACTTCTCCTATTTTATCTTAGAGGACATGAAGAGGCATCAGTAATCGGATGATGAGCGATGTGCAATGAAACACACAATCCTTAGACATTCAGCAAGACTTTATGGCTGCCTTGGTAATTCGATTAACTTGTAATTTGGAGAAAAAAAAAACTATTTTAATACGGCTCTGGCTTTGTTAATTGTGAATGTGTGCTATAATCGTCATTTTTTCATAAGTACACACGATCAACACGCAATTAATACGAGTATTATTTTAAAAAAGAAAGGAATAAGTGCATAAGAACATCTGCATGCACCAAGCTCATTTTTTACGAATACACCGGTAAGTAGCAATTGCGCTTAAATATGGCATCATGTTTTGAATTGCATTTTCACTTTCTCCATAACTATCAAATTTGCAAAATCACACATGGAACAATCAGTTCAATCAAATTGTCCATCAAGTTTGAGACATAAAGCATTATGCATTGCTGTGTCCGTCTGTTAGTACATTCGTACATGGCACTAGCTTGTACGGACAGTTATTTATAGTTAATTAAGCATTGAAAATAACTTGGTTCTAATTTCCACCATGCGTACACGGCTTGTCCTCCGAAAAATCTTAAAACCCGAATTTAATTATCAAGATCACTAGCATTCTACATGTGTGGCTCAAAGGTCAAAATACACCTTATCGGGACTGATATTTCTTCATATATTATGTACTTTAAAACTATTTGCCACAAATGATCACCTTTTGGAGACGGAATTTTACATACAACGTATATATGTTTCTACCTTAAAGATACATTGCACGTTTACAAGTTTAAGGTCGAATGTTGCACCAAATAGGAACTTATTGAAGAACATGTCAAAACATACATATTTTGAATATTAGGAAAATCTGTGCTTTAACATTATGCAAAGTTATGTCTTAAAACATCGTTATATATAACTTGCAGATATATTTTATTATATAAACACATTACATGCAGGCTATTTTCAGACCTGATTTTCGTTTGATAAAGTGTTTGCCCATTAAGTTCTTTTAGCTGGATTTCAGTACATGTATACATTAATTACATTTCATTTTGTGGCATCATACATAAATATTTGGTAATTTAATTTTCCCGTGAATAAATTGTATTACCATCATTAAAATAATTTTGTCAACAATTAATGAAAGAGGTCGATTCATTTTAACTCATTACATCATCGCTGGATTTATGAAAAACTTTTATCAACGGGAACATTTTCGAGTCCCAGCTGGTTAAAGTAAAAACTAATTTTAGAGATAAATAGACACAATTAAAAAGTAAAGATATCTTATGTGTTTGTTCCATAATATTAACTTGCCATACATGTTATACAAATGTGTGTATTGATCGTTGTACATACTTAATGCCAGAATCATAACGTTTGTGATCGAATGAATTGGATAATCACAACTACCGGTATGTTTTTCAGCACAAAACAATGAACAGGTATTCAATTTTATGTATAAAAAAGGCGAATGTTACTTATATTTTTTTTCATAGCTTGTTTAGGCAGTAACTTACTACTCCAACACTAAAATCGTTCAGAATGTAATATAGTTATAATATCTCCACAGTAGCACGTACCATAATGATTAATTGGTTTGAAACCCCTTAAGAAAATAAGCCAATTTAAATAAAGTGTCCATCATTCCGACCTTATGAAGTATAATAAATTCACTACACAAGTCAAGAATGTATTATATTCCATAGTGTATTGTATAAAATGATTATGTTTTTTTGTTTAATCTAAATCTTTGTAAATTACTGTGTATCTTATATGCATTTTATGGTTAATGGTTTTTAGTTGTTCGCAATAACAACTAATGTTAAGAGCAAGTTTTGCAAGTCGGTCTGCTGTTAGCTACGCCTGGAACGATAACCACCGCATCTGCCTGTTTATACTTCACCACAGGTACACTGCATGCAGACAGTGAGTGTATGTATGTAATCAATAGTGTTTAACAGCTTGTACGACGACATTGGCCAGTTTGTCATTGAAATCTGTACATATTGGCTGCTTTCAGGGAAAACGGGGCTTAATGCATGTCAAATAAATGGTGTCCTGTACACACTGATTAGCCTGTGCGGTGCGCACAAACTAATCAAGGACGACACTTTCTGATTTTATGGTGTTTTTCGTTAAAAGAGAGTCTCTGGTACTGGGATGACAATTAATGCATATGCATTAAGCCCTGTTTTCCCAAAGTGAAGCTTTAATTATCTTTTCTATTAATGATTTGAAAAAAAAAAGATAAAAGTGTTTATAACTTCAAAGTAACCTCGCTGACAAGGCAAATAAAAAAATACATGTAAAATCAAATAAACAACCAATGGGTTCTAAATTTTTACCTTGTGGCATTTTTTAGTAAACATCTAAAAGGGACCTTTTCACAATTTGTCATTAAATACTTTATATTGATAAATGTAAAAATTGGATCTTAAAAGCTTCATTTAAAAAAACAAAACAAGAATAAAACTAAAGAAACAAAAAAAGTTACCCTCAACTGGGCTCGAACCACTGACCCCTGGAATAAAAGTCTATTGTTTAGACCACTCGGCTATCCGTGCTCATACAATGAGAGATGTATTTCATACTTTATATAAGAAATCCTCGTAGTATGAAAAAATATAACGATAACAACAGAACTCTCCAAATTATTAAATCGTTTAATTTTGTCGATTTACCAAAACGTGAAAAGGTCCGTTAATGTCTTCAGATTTGCAAATTGAATGAGTTCAATACACTGTCAGATCTTACATCATGTATAACTTACAGGTTTAGTGGTTGCCTGTTAGCCTGGGACCAGTAGATTTAAGCACAGGAAACTCAGTTTCAAAAGTTGGTTACAGTTGGGCAAAAAAGCAGGGCAACTAGCTTTTTCAAAGCTCGAAACAACTCAATCCAATTAACATAGAATACAAATTGGCTGTGGATAAATTAGGCCTATGAAATGATTCAATTCCGGCTAACAACAAGACATGATGCATTAAAAGTCTGTCATATCGGTAAAATTGTTGCTCATTAATTTAAAGAAAATAAATAAATTATTAGATACACATAACACAACATGTACATGAGTATAGGCTTGTTTTTCTTTAGCAAGGCAACCAAAATTCTAAAGATGGTTTCCAGTGCAGCAACCCATTGCCAAAAAAAGAGACATATTGTGGTTATTTTGTCTAAGTTATCTCTATAACATAAATATGAGGATAAACAGTGCACACACATCTCGACCTGTGCATTAAGACACACTCTTTATAAATGTGAATGGGTTGTGTTCATTTCAAGCTTGCTATATAAAAAGCTATAACATAATTTTGAAAACTGAGTTGCGTCTAAGATTATGCAATAGCGAACAACTTCAGTGCCTTCAGCGCTTTGATTGAGTGGTGAACATGTATTTTGTTCATTAATTGATTCATTGGTTTCACTCATTTTCTTTGTTTTCCTCCATGGACAGTGTAAAAAATAAAATGAGCCGCGCTATGGGAAAACAGGGTTTATTGCATGTGCGTATCGTGTCGTCCCAGATTATCCTATGTAGTTCGCACAGGCTAATCAGGGACAACATTTTCCGCATACAATGGGTTTTTGTTAAGAAGAGACTTCCTTTAAACGAAAAATTCAAAAACAGCGGAAAGTGTTGTCCCTGATTAGCGTTTGCGGACTGCACAGGCTCATATGGGACGAAATTTTACGCACATGCATCAATCCCAGTTTTTCCAGAATGAGGCTCATTTATAAGCAGTTTAAGAAGAGGTGCCCCGTCCCCTTCAACACTGTCGCTGAACTGGAACGAGCTGTGGTACCTCAGGAAACAGCGGTGTACAACGTTACAATTAACGTTATCCCGGTTGAAGATGTCTGAATCAGAGGCTGTGTAAGGCTCGAACATTCGGATCCCTCTTCGTTTGTACACCGAGCTTAGTCTCAAGCGGACTTGAGCACATGATTATGCGGCATACTAATTAAGCTGTGTACTGCGAAAATGAGTCATATGCCATATACGGCAAACGTTTTTGTAAACGTTTATCAGCAAAACACGAAACGCGACCGTTTAAACGTATAAACGTGATACCATTAGTGTCCAGAGTTTTACCCACTGAGCTAGCCAGCTCGATAATCATGATATACGAAAATGAATACTGCCTTTATACAGTGGAAAGACTCTTAGTTTGATTTATGTAGACTCACAGTTTGATTTCTGAAGTGGACCAATTAAAAAAAGAAAGACTCACAGTCTGATTTCTTTAGTGTACTAATGTTAAAAAAGAAACTAATGTGCCGTTGTGAAATGGCTGTCTGACAATTATGCTGGGAATGCACTGACTACAAACTGATAACACGCTTATTTTGAATACCAAAGCTGGAAATAATATGGATGGATTTGCACTGGATACAAAATCATGGATTCCGGTTATACATTGGTGCTATTTCTAATGTGATTTCTGCTGCATCTGGGAACATCATAGACGGCCTCTTGAAACAAATTAACATGACTAAAGGGAGCTGGTGATACACTGACACTTATGTTTTACCCAGTGAGCCCAATATATTCATATTCTCAATGAAAAATGAAATATGTTTCCTGCTCTCCATTACTTAAATAAATGAAAACTGATAATATTTTATTAACTAAATTATTTAGGAATATATCTTCGTATGTGTCGTTTTTCATATAAACATCTATATGTCCGCTCGCCGCAAGTCGATGAGTGCATAGTATTTCTACAAACATCTCGCATAAAACATGAGAGGAATATTAAAGAAGAAATAAACGACTGCTCGATGTACAAAATAACCCTATTTCAGTTTTACTTATTCATAGATGAAGCAAAATAAAAATGTGGTCAATAGTAATTGTTATGATCGTTACTTTGTTGCGAATTTTCAACGACAATCGCTATTAATAATCTACTTATAGTGGTAGCAATTGTTTAGAAACTGGAAGAAGAATAATTATGCTGTGAAAGAAAGTGCTTCTTAGACGCTCATATTTGAGTCGCGTTCTGGGAAAATTGGGCTTAATTCATATGCATATAGCCTGTGCAGTAGGCTTAACCTCAAACGGACTAAAGGGGTGTTGCGGCAGTTTTACTGATTTTTTACCATCCAATAAATTTTGTTCAAAATTAATATTCAAGTACTACATACAAATACTATATGAAAAATGAAATAAAAACATAGGGTCACCGGCCTTGTTTTGATTTTATTCACCATTTTATAACATGTACTTTTTCATTAAATCTGAAAAATCTCTAATTGCATAAAAATGATTAATAACCTATGAAATTGGCAACATATTGATATTATATAAGNCATGTGCTTGTTTATATATTTATGTTTTTCCCACAACTGCCTCTAATGCGATTACATGTTTCTCCCAAAACCAGGTATTCATGGAACGTTTTTGCCCTTTTTGCCTAAACTGCGCGTTAAAATGCCCTTTTTGAAAGTAATGCGCCACGCCCCTTTGCCCTCCTGGATAAAACACTATTTTACCTTAAAAATTTATAAAACTATTTGGAGTACACAAGTTAAATTTTAAGAAATTGTTTTTTTTTTTTTATTTTGATGTCACCCAAAAAAACTTCAAATTTTTATTATTTTAACCACATAAATGGAATTAAAAAAAAAAGTAATGTCAAATAGAATTCTGCGAAACTGCTCAAATAAATTAATCTACGTGTTGTTATCATGAAACAAAAATAATAAACGGGGGTCAACGCACTTTTAACAGAGACATTTTGTTCAAACAATCAAACAAAACCCTCTATGTCAAATTTTATAAACACGGCAATTTAGCAAACCCAAGTACCGGTTCATATATTTCTCGAAATATACATACACATTATAAATTGTGCACAATCTTAACTGGGATCACAACAGCTTGCAAAAACAAACAAAAAAACAATAATACAATATTTAATCACAAACATAAGACAATACAGTATCAAACTCGACCTTAATCATTAATAACTTACAGGACTTGTTCACAGAGTTCGACATGTTTTGAAGTTTGTGATTAAATGCTTTACTCAGAACTAAAAGAGCTCCAGTATAAAACAAGAATGAAATTAAGAAAGAAAAAAGTAAAATATAGGTAACCGCACCTGGGATCCAACCACTTACATTTGTATTATGAACCAACTCGGTCATTTGTGATGAAACTGATAACACAAATATTGGATTGTGATGATAGCATCATCGGTGTTGCTATAAATATATCATCTGTTAAATAAACTGCCGCAACACCCATTAAGCACATGATTATGTTGCATTTCGTCACATACTAGTAAATAACGTCACACGAGATACGTCACAAATTTCGCAACCAGTTGAATGAAAATAAAATTACGGAAAGCTGGTTCGGTTATACATTTAGGCGAAGGAACAAAATAGAAAGATATGTAAAATAAACGATAACACACGGCATAGCTGGGCCGACCGTCTATAATCGGTCATAGCCGCATAATGGCACTCGGGCCAAAGGCCCTCGGGCAGTTATGTCGGCAGCGGGCCGATTATAGGCGTCCGGCCCAGCTCAGCCGTGTGTAAATTTTTTCTAAGTTACTTCAAGTCAGATCTAACACGGTTGTAACTGCAAGTTAGATCTAACACGTTTGTAACTTCAAGTCAGATCTAACACGGTTGTAACTTCAAATTAGATCTAACACGGTTGTAACTGCAAGTCAGATCTAACACGGTTGTAACTTCAAATTAGATCTAACACGGTTATAACTGCAAGTCAGATCTAACACGGCTGTAACTTCAAATTAGATCTAACACGGCTGTAACTTCAAGTCAGATCTTTCACGGTTGTATGTAAAATAAACTTGGCGAATAAGGTTATCATTTGAAAAACTATATCTACCGGGGTATCATAAAAAGTTTCCGTATTTGCATGTTATTCGCTAATAGGCCATTTACTTTTACTGGCACGGTCTCAATTTTATTTGACGAATAATCTTATCTCATAAACAAATTGAATAAGATTGGTAAAGATTGGATGAAAATTAAGTTCTCAATCTTAAATCGTGTCGATTCTTGCATTTTTCTCTCGATGAACAACAGTCGCAACACTTCTTGTGTGTTTGTCCAAGTGTTGCTTAAAGTTGACGATAATTCAGCCTCGCTCTGTAAAAAGGGGGTTTGATGCATGTGCGTAAAGTCTCGTCCCATATTAGGCTGTACAGTCCGCACAGGCTAATCGCGGACAACACTTTTGCTTTTATTGTATTTTTCGTTTAAAGACTCTATTTGGCGAAAATCTACTTTGGACGGAATGTGTCGTCGTCCCTAATTATCCTGTGCGGACTGCACAGGCTAATCTGGGTCACACTTTACGCACATGCATTAAACCCCCCTTTAACGGAGCTAGGCTCAAAATTGATATTATTGTCATATACAAGCTGCGGTAGATTCGTGAAGATCGGGTGAAACATGTTTCTGTTCAATCGTGATACATCGAATATCTCCGGAATCCTCCGCAATAAATCGTCTGCTGATCCAGAGTGGGTTCGATTCTAAACAATAACCATTTTCGGTATTTTCCCATTATGTAGGTTAATATTTCTTATGTTTTTAGTACACATTTGGCACATGTTTTGGTGTTTGCTGAGATTGTATGGCTTCTCAGATGACAAATGATCTTAACGAATTTAACAAGTATTTGTATAAACAAATATCATAATTTGGTATATGGTTAGGTATCCTTGATGAGCCACTCTTAACTGGTGCTTATATACGTTTGTCCAATTGTATTCCGAACAATTGACTTTTCGAGCCGCGCTCTATGAAAATGGGGCTGAATGCATGTTCGTAAAGTGTCGTCCCAGATTAGCCTGTGCATTCCACACAGGCTATTCAGGGACGACAATTTCCGCTTAGACAGGATTTTCGTTTAGAATAGACTTCCTTTAAAAGAAAAATACCATAAAATTGAAGAATGTCGTCCCTGATTAGCCTGTGCGAACTGAACAGGCTAATCTGGGACGACACTTTACGCAAATGAATTAAACCCCGTTTTCTCAGATCGCGGCCCATTTGATTTGTGTACAGGAAATATCAAAGGAAGCAATAATCTTAACATGTCTTATTACGCCTTATTACATTTATTTGAATACTATATCGATTGATTTAAATTGTGTCACCATGATATACCTTGCGGGCAATTGTTTTGTGTATGTACATGTACGTCATTCAAAGCAAAGATATTAGATTTTATGTTCAACTTCGATAAATAATATAATAATTCGTTTTTTGTATATATGTACGTCATTCAAAACGAAAATGTGGCTATACATATTAGATTTCATGTTCAACGTTGATACATGATATAATAATTCGTCAAACTTTTGACTGAACATTTATTTTGACGATTTATTATCATGCATCTGGAAAGACCGATGAAAAAGGCAGACGCATGTTATACTACAGTGACTTTCTGAATTGCAGAAGGAACACTCAGGAAAACGTGATAACCACGAAAAATGATTGAGCCTTGCTCTGTGTAAAAGGGTTTTAATGCATGTGCGTAAAGTGTCGTCCCATATTAGCCTGTGCAGTCAGTACAGGCTAATCAGGGACGACACATTTCGCATCAACTGGATTTTCGCTAAGAAGACACTTCCTTTAAACGAAAAATATAGTTAACGCGGAAAGTGTCGACCCTGATTTGCCTGTGCGGGCATGCATTAAACCACGTTTTCACAGAGCGAGACTCAATTATATGAAGTTATAATAGAAATTGAGGAACACACTGGTTTGGCATTATCAAAGATTAATGCCTGCTTTCTTAACTATGTAATTGAAACCAGATGATTTTACGATTATTTGTGAAGCAGATTTGGTGGCATATGAAAGAGGTTTAATGACAAAATGTAACAGACTATTCTAGGTCGCAAAAACACTTTCCTAATTGTAAAAAATGGTAATTGCAATTGGAGAATGCACCTAATTGTGAAAAATGAGAATTGCAATTGGATAATGCACCTAATTGTGAAAAATGAGAATTGCAATTGGAGAATGCACCTAATTGTGAAAATGAGAATTGCAATTGGAGAATGCACCTAATTGTGAAAAATGAGAATTGCAATTGGAGAATGCACCTAATTGTGAAAAATCAGAATTGCAATTGGAGAATGCACCTAATTGTGAAAAATGAGAATTGCAATTGGATAATGCAAAAGTATACTAACGAGGTGTGTGCTTGTTTAATTCAGTATTTTATCGTGCAAATCATGATACATGTTTATGATATCAGCTTCGTTTTGGGAAAACTGGGCCTACTGAATGTTCGTAAAGTATCGTCCCAGATTAGCCTGTGCAGTCAGACACTTTCCGCCTTAACTTGTTTTTGTTAAGAAAACACTTCCTTTCAACGAAACATTTCATAAAAGCGGAAAGTGTCGTCCTTGATTAGACCATGCGAACTGCACAGGGTAATCTGGATCGACACTTTACGCAAATGCATTAAATCCTTTTCTCAGAGAACGGCTCATATACTTGTTTTGACAATTATTCTACACACCAATGACCACAATTTTGATTTTGTTCCGTATTGTTAAGGTTTGATAAAAAGGTTGATGTAGTGTTGGTAAGTCTAACAAGAGATGACCAAATACAGCCAACTTGACTGTTCTTCCGCTTTGATAGTTTTATGTAGTATTTCTGTCATTGACTTGATATGACCCGATCTGGGAAAACTTGGCGTAATGCATGTGCGTAAAGTGTCTTCCCAGATTAAACTGTGCAGTTCGCAGTTCTGCTTTTATGGAATTTTTCGTTTATAGAAAGTATTTCTAAATGAAAATCCAGTTTAGGAGTAAATTGTTGTCCCTGATCAGACTGCACAGGATAATCTAGGAGGACGCTTGACGCACATACATTAAGCCCAGTTTCCCGAGAACGAGGCTCATATAATGACCTAAAACACATAATTCTTTGATGTTTATATGGAAGATCTGTAGTAGGTACAGTACATGTAATCTTTAACCTACCTTTTCAAAGTTTCATCAAGGAACATAAATCTGCAAAATAGCAGATCACAGCTAAAGGCCTTGGATAGAGACCTCACATATAAACATAAGCGGAATGTCAATTGAATAACTGTAACGGAATTGTTGCACAGCTCTAATTAACCGGATCATAACACTGAACTGGTGACAAAGTAACTTCTAATGACCCCTCATTGCTGTGCCGCTTGAGGTTCAAACCTCTTTGCGGCAACTGTAGCCGGTGAGGCATGAGTGAGAGGGATGAAACGTAGCTGGTGACTCTGCTTTACTATCCTTCTGTCTGTTAGCCATCAAGGACCACAATGGAAATATGGGTTTACTCATTTTTGTGTTATCCTTGGTGTTGGTATGTATGTAATGGTATATTTATTTTCATGTATGTGATATTTTTATATTTTGTACATGTTGTAAATGCCCTTGTATGCATTCCTTGCCGAAATAAATCTATCTATCTATCTAAGATCTTAGTTTACTATTTTTCACTCTTTATCGTTATTCTCTCAAGTTTGACTGCAGCGATGTACGATGTAGAGAAGTATAGCTCCAACGATATGATCGAAAGTTAAACTTACATAAGGTCACTGTTTGTTATAAGTTTTTATCTGATGTCAAGCTCAAAAGTTTTCACGTCACATAAATCAAACTTCAAAGCACTACGTACATTTACATACAACAAGTATTCGCAATCGAAATGGCATTATCCCAATTCCGAACAATTCTACACGGAAACGTTTGTTTGACATCATCATATTTTTTGTATTTCCACGCGACAACTACAGATCATAATGGTTAGACGTTGTGCTGGTAACAGCTGCGGTAAAAATGAAAACATAAGGGTCAGGATTTTTTTCACATTGGAATTTCTTACGAAATCTCATAAAAGAAGTATATTTCCAATAGAAATGGTACAAAAAATATAATACTAAACACTAAATACAATATTTAAACACTGTTCAAAATGTCACCTTTGCCAATATATATATATCAAAAACTTAACAAACAATAAATCATTTTATTTTGAAAACAAGGCATGACATAAATTCATTTGGGTGGGACATAAAGTACATAAATAGTGATTAGTGATTGATTAATGTTTAATATGCAATTTTTACATATGCTCATTACGTAAACATCTACATAGTTAACACACAATTTATTTACACCCCTTAACATATGTCAATTAAAACGTTATTGCTTTTAATTGTAAATCACAGTGCTATACCACTATACCTTCCATTCTTAGTGGACGTCATAGAAAATCAGTTCAATAAAGATCCTTTAAAATAATTGAATGCATGAAAGGAACTTTTCTACTTGTCTACATAAAAAACTCAAACTCTGGCACACTGTTCTTACAACACCGACTATTTTAATGGACATGTGAATCTGCTTGAGATGTGGAAATTTGTACTTACATGGCTTTTTTTCCTTCTTAGAAAATTGCACAAATTTCATAAGTTTGCAACTTAATATTTCACAATTGAAAAACAAGTTTGGGACTCATATTTTAACAATTTAAAAAAGTTTGTGACTCATTTTTTCACAATTTTGAACAGTTTGCGACTCATTTCTCAAAATTTCGAACAGTTCGCAAATCTTTTTTTATAAAATGAGCGGACCGAGGCCACTTCACAAAGATGTGGCAAAAAGCCCGGACTTAAAAATGCAGACAAAGGATAAAATGTCTTTGTTCTGGTTGCCAAATCAGATCATTGCAAACACATCAAGATGGTGTTTCGAACAAAGGAGTCTGGCAACTTATTCAAGTATGAACAGGGCATGACAAAGAGGCAGAAAACACTAAACCAGGCTACTGTTTATTCATACTCACATGCCGTGTATATGCAAAATGCACGCGCACTTCAACATGCGAGTTTGTTCTTGCACTAGTGCTGCCTGGTAACCTACGGAGATCAGCTCCTTGGAATACATTCACGTTGCAAAATAAGTTAAATCATGAAAATAAATACAGAATGTTCCACACTGACAACAACAATGAACATTTGATGACACTATTATACTCTTTCAACTCTGCATTGTACTAAAAAGAATACCATTTTTTGCTTAAGCTCACATTACATAATAATATATATTCCACCTCACTATCTCTAAAACGCAAAACAATCAATTATCAATTCTGTAGATGATGAGTCCTTTTTTGCAAATACTAGTGACGTTTATTAAGGCATTTAAGATAGAGGCATTTATTTGCATCTCAGATTATTTTCAGGAGAAACTTTCCTCTATTGTCATTTTGATGAAGAAAAAATTCTATATGAAGTTCACAACATTCTTTTGGTGGAGCACTTTAAGAAAGAGACATTTCTTTCTCTTGTATAAAACTTTGTCTGTTTTCATGAGTAACTACACTGCTGTAGCATTTTCAATTCCAGCCCAATACCATCCTGTTACCGGTATAAACTCGTGTACATTCTACAAAATGACCTCACTAAATTATGTATTAACTCAATGCTGTCTTATTTTAAGTCAGTTTTGATACATTGGTGCCTCTGCTGAGAATTCACAATTGTTACAGTAGCAACGTAAATCAAACAAATGAATTCTGAATTGACAGCGTACAAAGGCACACAAAAAATTGAATATTGAAAGGCAAGCAACACACAACATATAGTAGTGCATTTTAGCATTCCTATATTTTATCAGACAACGAAATTTTATTAAAAGACATCAACGGTATACGTTAAGCACACATAAAATGTAGTTCCATACACAAAACATCCAAGCCAATATCTATCAAAGGAATTGGGAAGAGGCTTTTGAAAGCAATAATGGTTCATCCCTAAATAATGGGCAATAACAGCTGATTAATTTTCTGACATTGGAAAGACAAAATAATGAATGAGTTCTCTACAAGATAATGATTATGTTTGCCAGCATTATAGGAGCAGTGGAAATGACAAACAATGTCAACCACACACTCTAAATGTTACCATGGCAATGAGCATGAGGTCGTTCGTGATCAAATGATCAGTTAATTAATTGGCGACAGTTTGGGGCCTTACAGTTACATTGGAGCTTGTGTTGGTTATCGAACTGATAATCATATGTTAGCTGTAACAAGAACAACATGGTCCTTTTAATGTTAGTCACAAAATAATGAAATGTATTCCACCACCATTTTCATGACAGTTGAAGTGTAACTAGCACAATTGTTGATCAGGATACAAATTTAACTGCCAATTACATTATAATTAAGGCCCACACAGTTTTTATCAAATCAGAAACTTGCACATGAAAAATAGACCTAACAAATTATTTGGGTTGCAAATATGCTGCACATTTAGGTTCCTTATGCAATTTACAAACTGTTATTTACGTACAGAATGCAATGTTTTGGGCTGGCAAAGGTAATGCTATAAAGTATTTGTGATATATGAGAGTAAATATCTTTTTTAACGAGTTTAAATGCAAGTCCAAAATAAGGTCAAGGTCAAAATGAGTTCAGGTGATGTTGAGAGCACTCAAATATGACATGCATGCATGTATTCAAGAATTTTTAGCAAACCTTATCGATGTTTACGAAACAGGTCATCTAGGGTCAACCTCGTAAACACGGATTGAGGGAGGAAAAACCAACAGGCCAATCGCTTCATGCCTCCAGACATCAGAAAATGAACAATAACTTTCTTTACTATTCATTACAATGTTAACATGATAACCTTTATTTTACCATTGCATTGGTGTAAACCTCAACTTTATGGTCCCGATAAGTGGATAGTGAGCAACTTTTCATGCCTTCCACACCGCACAATTGTTGTTAATAAATAATAAATCAGCCAAAAATCGTATCCATGCAGTTAGTTTAAACGAACATGAGATATTGAATAATATCATGCATATCAATTTAAATATTTAAACAAATAAGCTACCCGTATACTGTTAATTTATAATTAATTAAATTAAATACATTAACAAGATCTGAAGACTGCACGGATAAAAAAATGCAAAACACGTTGACACTTTAAAAGGAAGATACCGGTACTGCAATTTTCCTTGAAAATTTCTAGCTCAGAATTTGCTATCAATTTGCTAAGAGCAATTTTCCACAAATTTGATTGACCTATTCTGCCCATAAATGTCAATAAATGTCATATAATAAATTTGGCTAACAAATAGTATAT